>CM030174.1:34404754-34424754 GCA_017639675.1 Aplochiton taeniatus | reverse complement strand
ACTCCTCCTCTCTCTCTCTCTCTCTCTCTCTCTCTCTCTGTCCGTCTCTGACCAACCTCCCTGTCCCCTCCAGGTGGTTGCTCCCCTCCCACCAAGGTCCTCCACGTGACAGTGGGCATCACCCTGCTCCTCCCCTGCCTCCCCCCTCTCTCCCCCAGCCCTCACCCCTGCCTCTGGTCCTACCCTCCCAACCTGCACACCTACCAGCACCCCTCCTCTTCACTGGAACTCCGCGTGTCCTCCAGCTCCGGGGGGGACTACTCCTGCTTCTGCCCCAGCCAGGGTGAGCCGGCCCCGGGCACACAGCCCTGCCTCACAGCCTCCTACCAGCTGGTTCTGGTGGAGCCTCATCTGGAGGGCCGGCTGGGCCTGAGCTCGGCTGGGGCCCCTGTGGGAGTGTTCCTGACCTGCGTCCTGGCCGGGCTGCTGCTGGGGGCCCTGATCACCGAGGTGGTGCTGAAGTGGCGCGGTCACAGGAGGAGGAGGAGGCCCGCGGAGGACAGGGGCGGGCTGGCTGCAAGGGGCGGGGCCGACGCTGATAGGAGGACGCAAAGCTGTTATGAGAATGAAATAGCTATGAGTGACATGGCCGTGGCCGAATAAGGGGGCCGCGTTCCATAAAGGGGGGGGGGGGGGTGGGGGGTCAATTGGCTGTAGTTGGAAAGTAAACACTGTCATGTGACCTCTAGACTGCTCTCTGCTAAGTGAAGAAATCAGATAGATTCAACACGACAACATGTTTTATTAAAGGCTTGCAATTGAAGTTAGCATATTCCAGCTACGTGTATTCCTACATTCTGATCTCACTGGTCTGGCAGTACCATTGCCTTTGTCTTTTGTGTGTGTGTGTGTGAAGAAGGTAAAAGAGTCTCTGTCTAGAAATATTCTTTGAAATATAGATGACTTCCTGTCAGAAAAGATTTGTATCTTTTTTTTTAAACTGAATTGAACAGTCATTCAGTCATCTCCTAAAAATACTCCTAGAATTAAGAAACCCAGAACTTGCATACACCTTTCACAGAATATCTTTTGATCGAGTGAATTTCTGATCATACAGTATATATATATTTTTTTTACAGTAGCTTACATGTAACCCTGCATCAAAATCAAGCACACACTGCACCTCAGTTATTTTGACATTGAATGCAATTTTACGATATTGAAACAATATGAGCTTGTGAGATCCATATGCATATGGTATTATTGGGTTATAGCGAAGCTTTACCACTGAGTATTTTGAAGGAGGTAATGTATGTCACTTTTGTTGCCAACGCTTATTATGGTCATTATTTATAATAAAAACTTTCTTTAACCAGTGTGTGATTTATTTTATGTTATTCACTGAATGGGCATGCATGAGGTTAGCCTTAGTGACCCGAAGCTGTACGTTTGTGCAACCGTGACTGGATGGGTGAATGTAGAAAGGCTCAATATGAATGGATGGGTGAATGTAGAAAGGGTCAATATGAATGGATGGGTGAATGTAGAAAGGCTCAATATGAATGGATGGGTGAATGTAGAAAGGGTCAATATGAATGGATGGGTGAATGTAGAAAGGGTCAATATGAATGGATGGGTGAATGTAGAAAGGCTCAATATGAATGGATGGGTGAAAGCGTAGAAAGGCTCAATATGAATATGTATCCATGAGAGGTTAGAGTAGAGGGATGAACTCAAAGCCCCTTTACTTAAGACATGTATTTTTATTTTTTTAAACAATGCGATTGGCACTTCCATTTACTAAATATTAGACTCATAATAATTTCAGACAAATTATTAAACTAAACAAACTGTGCACTTGGTGGTAACAGTAATGTGTTAGATTTAATAACAAATAATAAATCAATAATTAATAAAGTCATTATTTGTCATTATTTATCAGAGCTCCTGATGAAGGAAAGCACCCACTGACAGTGCTCCAACGTGTGACGGTAAGATCCTGTCCTCTTCATTAGCTAGTCAGAGGTCAGAGGTCAGGACTGTGGGAATCCTGATCATTTAAGAATGTTAGTGACGTTTGCTACGGGCATTAGGTAATTTCAATACGTAATCAAATACCAATCAAATACATGCCTTATTCCAAAGACTAAAACTTTCAGAACCCCCCAAAAAGAACATTACAGAAAACATGAATACAAACAAGCCATTTTTAAAGAAGAAATCAATATTAAAACGATACTAGACTAAAATATCTTAATTGTTTAAATGTGCAGTGATGAAGGTGCATTCTTCTGATCTAAGCCAATCTAACCACCACTTTAACCCTTTGTGCCATAGTCATTCCCTTTTCTCTTCTTCACTGGTGTCACTTACTTCCTGTCAACCAATGCAGCAGCTGTGTAATTCAGTACCTAATGACTAGTATAATCCATTTTGGATATTATCATTGTGCTTGTAAGTGTAAATTGCTAGGCTAGTTAGTTATTCATATTTGGTATTAGACTAGTAAACTAGTAAACAAAACAGTAGACTAGTAAACAAAACAAACAGTGGTAAGTGAGGTTGATTCCTTAGTACTAAAATGACCTGAGATCGTGTTTATGCCCTTAATCCTTAAAACAAGTACTAAAAGAAAAGAAAAACGTCAATAGTGTCATGTCACTTCACAGCAATCTTTGTAAACAAATCGTCCATTTTCATATAAAAGTTTGGAACTGCAATTGGTGTGTGTGCCGTGTGTATGTCTGCGTTTCCATCTTCTTTGGACAGCAATGTGACATTCATTATTACACCTTGGAGAAGGAGGTCAGAAGAGCTCCTGCAACAACCAATGAGAACGCAGCACCAAGAACTAGGAAGTTACACAGGCCCTAGGAGTGAGAAAGACAGACAAGAGAGTATGTGTAATACTTCTTCACAATGTGATTTATGTTTAGAACTAATCGCTAAATCTTGAAGGTTCATTAAGAGTACAAAAGTAATATATTACAAAAAGATCATCCTAGATGCAACAAACATGCTCAATGATGTGGCACATCGCCATTGGTCAGAACAACCAGTCTGGGTGAAATGGGAGGGCTGACCAAAGCTCTGATTGGCTCACACTCACCTTGATCTCTTTGAATACCAGCACACCCCACATTGCGGCAATCAGTCCGGGACCCTGAGAACAAACACACACACTTATACATTTAACATCAGTCTGTTATAAGGATGTAAAGTATTTTGGGTTGGATGGGACAGTATGCGTTACCGTGGTGATGATAGGGAAGCTGACAACAGGAGAAGGTAGGTGTTTGCCAAGAACCAGCAGCAGGTGGCCACACCCCACATTAACCCTGAGGCAAAACCTAGATACACACCATATAGACAACAGTGAAATATGCTTCTTTTTTTGCTGATTTAAGGCCTGTTAAAGAAGTGAGTTCTTCAAATAAGTGTTAAGGAAGTGTCTGTCTGTTTCACATAAGGGTTAAGGCTGTGTGTGCGTGTGTGTGTGTGTGTGTGTTCACATAAGGGTTAAGGCTGTGAGTGTGTTTCACATAAGGGTTAAGGCTTTGTGTGTGTGTGTGTGTGTGTGTGTGTGTGTGTGTGTGTGTGTGTGTGTGTGTGTGTGTGTGTGTGTGTGTGTTCACATAAGGGTTAAGGCTGTGAGTGTGTTTCACATAAGGGTTAAGGCTTTGTGTGTGTGTGTGTGTGTGTGTGTGTGTGTGTTTGTGTGTGTGTGTGTGTGTGTGTGTGTGTGTGTGTGTGTGTGTTCACATAAGGGTTAAGGCTGTGAGTGTGTTCCAGGCAGGATAGGACTGCCGTACCAGGCAGGATAGCGTTGCTGTAGACTCTGGGTCGGTTCTTCATAACTGCACAGTACAACAGGAAGTAGAACGTACTGGCCAGGAAGATTCCGCTGAACTGAGCAAACACGTAGTCCAGATACACACACACACACACACACACACACACACACACACACACACACACACACACACACACACACACACACACACACACACACACACACACACACACACACACACACACAGTGCGTTGAATGTTATGTAAGGTGTGTATCACTCCAAGTGGAAAAGATGATTTCATGGTAGTAATGTCCTACATCACCATTTGAACACTGCTGCTGATGCTGCCGTGTGTGTGTGTGTGTTTGTACGTGTGCCGCGTGTGTTTGTAGGTGTGTGTGTGTGTGTGTGTGTGTGTGTGTGTGTGTGTGTGTACTGTTACCAAACTGGCTGGCTCCATAGTAGGGGCTGTCGGGCTGCAAGGCCTGCCTCTTGATGTAGAGGACCGGTATGAAGGAGGAGCCGTACAGTAAACCCGCTACCACAGCTAGAGAAATACCGCTGAAGAAGAGACGGGAGAGTTTAGGAGGGGGGCAGAGGAGGAGAGGGAGGAAAGCAGGAGACCATGGAAGAAAGGAAAAGAAAGACAGACAGGGAGTCAGGAGGGGATGGAGAGAGAGGGATGGAAAGAGAGGGATGGAGAGAGAGGGATGGAGAGAGAGGGATGGAGAGAGAGGGATGGAGAGAGAGGGATGGAAAGAGAGGGATGGAAAGAGAGAGATGGAAAGAGAGGGATGGAGAGAGACACTAAGTTAAAGAGTATTTCTGTGGTGGTAGTGAAACAGTAAAGGAAGTTGACGTACAACAGTCGTTTGGTCCGTGGTCGCAGTCTGTCCATCCAAAACTCATCATCCAAGGTCTGGAGGCCATCTGTATTTACAATCTGCAAGCCACAAACACACACAAACCATCACTATAAACACACACACACCATCACTATGGACACACACCATCACTAGGAACACAAACCATCACTACCAACACATACACCAACCATCACTATGGACACACACCATCACTAGGAACACAAACCATCACTATGAACACACACACACACCATCACTATGGACACACACCATCACTAGGAACACAAACCATCACTATGAACACACACACACACCATCACTATGGACACACACCATCACTAGGAACACAAACCATCACTACCAACACATACACCAACCATCACTATGAACACACACCATCACCATCACAACGCACACACACCATCACCATCACTATGAACACACACCATCACCATCACTATGAACACACTCCATCACCATCACTATGAACACACTCCATCACCATCACTATGAACACACTCCATCACCATCACTACAAACTCATACACCAACCATCAGAACAGGAGCAGAGTGAAACAGTGTTTACTGCTCACTGTGACCATCCACTTCCTGCTATAGTTACACTTTTCTAACCAACTGCATTTCTTTAATGTGTTGTCGGTTTCACAGCCACTTGCAGCCATTGGTAAACCACTCCTGTAAACCCTCCTTTGACAGTCCGTGTGTGTGTGTGTGTGTGTGTGTGTGTGTGTGTGTGTGACGTGTAGGTGTGTGTGTGTGTGGTGTGTGTGAGAGAGATCGACTCACGCTGTTTATGAGCAGCGGTGTTTCTTCTGTACTGGAAGGCTGATTGCTGACGTCACTCTTAATAAAGAAGAAGATCAGCGCACTGACCACACACGCGCACACACGCACACACACACACACACACACACACACACACACACACACACACACACACACACACACACACACACACACACACACACACACACACACACACACACACACAACACAATGTAGAGGTTTAGGAGGTAGAGACAGGATGAGAAAAATAGAGACCATAGACAGGGAAGAGACTTCCCCAATAGACCAGACCCTTAGATTAGAACCAACTCTCTGAGTGGGCTACACTTCAGTTTAGTTCATACTCTTTACTCTTATCCATCAAAACAGGTGAGTTCTACTCAAACAAAACAAACAGCCACACAATCAAAAATAGAGAGCAGAAAAATAAAAACAAATACATTAGTTACATCATACCTCATCTTTGATTTTTACAGCAGTGCTTTCCGATTTAGATTGTGTTGAACCCAACTGCCTGTGTAAAGACTAGTAACTGATTTCGACTGTGTTGAACCCAACTGCCTTAGTAAAGAATAGTAACTGATTTAGACTGTGTTGAACCCAACTGCCTGTGTAAAGACTAGTAACTGATTTAGATCGTGTTGTACCAAACTGCCTGTGTAAAGAATAGTCACTGATTTAGACTGTGTTGAACCCAACTGCCTGTGTAAAGAATAGTGACTGATTTAGACTGTGTTGAACCCAACTGCCTGTGTAAAGAATAGTAACTGATTTAGGCTGTGTTGAACCCAACTGCCTGTGCAAAGAATAGTAACTAAATGGGAGACACACCTGAGTAGACAGAGTCCTGCTCCAATGTAGTTCAGAGTGGGATTAGCCACAACCTCCGCTCCAATCCCAAACCAACCAAACCTGCACACAAACAGAACATGTAGAGGGTTACCAACGTGTGTGGTCCACTTGTGTGTGTGTGTGTGTGTGTGTGTGTGTGTGTGTGTACCTGGAGCTTGCCCAGCCAATCAGCAGGTTAAAGGAAGCCCATATCAGTAGACCCAGACTCAGTCCAATGGTCTTTACTATAGGGACCACTGTAATGTTACCTACACACACACACACACACACACACACACACACACACACACACACACACACACACACACACACACACACCAATGTTTATCAACTCTAACGGTATGTCATTAATGTATAGTATAACACAAATTAATTTTTTTTTATATAAGTGAGTGAGTGTGTGTGTATTTTTGAGTGAGTGAGTGAGTGAGTGAGTGTGTGTTACCTGTGGCCCAGATAGCTCCTCCCAGCATGGCCAGTGGCCAGAAGTCAGGTGACCTCAGGATGATGTTCGCAACCAATGAGGTACACCACACCGCCGCACATAGAACCCATTGGAAGAATAACCCTGCACACACACACACACACACACACACACACACACACACACACACACACACACACACACACACACACACACACACACACACACACAGAAGATTCTGAGCATCAACTGAACGTAGACTAGGTCTGTCGAGCATAAAATCACAGAGATATTACTTTTACTATTAGTTCAAAAAGCAGCTGAGGGTTTATGTGTGTAGTCGGTGGGGTCTGATCTGCATTGGTTTTCTCTCATTGACTTTATGGGCCCCTCAAGCTAGCAGAGACTGCTGCGTCCTTCCCTGTTTGTATCGGACCCAGGTCCTTTCCTCGCAAGCACAGAGGCAAAGTCCTTAACCACTTAGGCCACAGACACAGACCCCCATGAGCTGTGGTGACCGTAGTTTTAGCTCAACCAGCATTTTTCTGTCATCGACTTGTGACTTCCTTCCCTGCTCGCCCTAGACTGGTATCAAACCCAGTTCCTGTGCTTACCAGAAAGGGAGGCAGAGTAATTAACCAATCAGACTTGGGGAAAGGTAGCTATTCCTCCAATCAGTGAACGTAGTTGTAACTGAACTAGCGTGTTTATACTAGTCAGTCCCCGTGAAACACACACACACAGAGAGACACAGCCACACACACACAGCTTACCATCACCCGTGTGGATCTTCTTCACAGGGACAAAGTTACTGCCGTAGAAGAAAACAGCCACACCACAGGACACGTAGCCATAGGTCAGCTGGGTGCTGTTGGTGGCGTTGGACACAGACTGGGACCCTACACCTGTAGGTGGGCAAGAACGCAGACTTTACACACCACATTATTCTCATAAAATCAGCAGGCTTCATGTAATATTTTAGACTGATTTTTCATAATAATTTTTAGCAGAAAGCCATTAAAGGTTTGGTCATATGAATGGGAAAAGAAACACACGATCTTCAAGTAATGTACTGGCTTCCTTAACAATGTCGCTAGTTAACGCCTAAAAGTATACTGCGACCTTTAGTATTATTATTATTTTATTATACCTTTATTTAACCAGTCCCATTGAGATACAAAGAAATCTCTTTTTCCAAGAGAGACCTGGCCAAGAAAGCAGCGTTCCAGTTACTTGTACACAAAGATTAATGTTAACAGAGCAAAACAAACAACCTGAATACTTTAAGCCTGTTATGTTCTGACCCGAAACGCCCCAAAGGAGCCGAAATATTAATGGTGCACAATGTTTTCAATTCAAACGCATATGATGGCGATGAGCTAAATCTTACCCTGTATCTGTTGGGCTTTGGTCCCGCGATGATGTAGAGCTGAAAGGTGCGCGTGACATGCTGCGAGCAGAATCGAGCAAAGCACCCCGAGTTTCAGCATCCCCATTGAAGCGAGGTCTTTAAAATTGAATACGTTCGGAATCGGCACATTTAAATTTGTCAGCAAAAACTATTCAACGATCAGGTGATTTGTGATGTTATGGCTCCAACTTCCTTGTTTAAAGTAAGTAACCGCCCACAGATTCAAGTTTCAAAATAAAAGTCAAAAATTCAACAGTTTAGTCTGCTCATACTGACGGTACAAAATGTAACGTGGCTTCTCACTCAGTTCAAAGAGTGTTTCCCATTCACCAACTGAAAACTGATGTTGATTCTTGTGATAAAGCTTTTATTGACAACAGTGCAAAAGTAGTCTAAACAAACACAATAACACAAGTGTATCAATAAGAGGTTTTTCCTTTTTTTTAAATTAGATTTACATGGTTTCTTATAGGCCTACCTTGTATTTTCTTATATCATTTTTTTGCCTATTATCATTGTTTCAAAGTGTGCAGTAATAAATTTATATAATATATGTCATGAAATTGAAACACAAATTAGAGTTCACTCAAAACATTTAATAGAAACACAACTTAAAAATATATTGTTCAGCATCTTGTACAAGGAAAGTAGGAAAATAAACCAGATTATACTTAAATGTGTGAAAAAGTCTTTCTATTTTTGCCTTGTTTATTCACAATGTGCCATGACAACTTGTTAAATTACAAAGATACAGTTCAGATACAGTCACAATCCTTCCCCCTAAGAAAGATGGATGGGGTAAGGAAGGAACAGGTTCACATTTCATAATCCATGTTTCTGGAGAATGCTTTGACAGCATGAACAACTTTAGGACAAGCAAACAAATTACAAGCATACATATTGCCATTTAGGAATGTTAATGATTCCCATTTAGGAAATAGTTATTGACCTCCAAACAAGTTGACAAGTATGAACACAAATGCCTTATACTGTTAACAGCGATAGATGTAATTGAGGGTGTCCTGGCAAAAAAATAGTGCAGCTGAAAAACAATCTTAAAAACACAGACACATACATTTGTTAAATATTTAAAAATTGTACTTATATTCGGAAGTTCCTTGTACTTGAGTTATTAAACACATCTGTCCAGAAACAATACCGACCAAAATCATCTTTAAGATCTCCTTCACCTTACTAATATGAGCAACACCAAATAAAAACATCTGATTGGATGCTGTCATTACACCCTAGTAAATATTCATTCTGGGTATAATTTACAGGATACCTTTTCATTTGATAGCTTCTAAACAGTTTCTCTTCAAGACGGTTGAAACCATTGAAACCAGTGAGGGATATTTCTTTACCCGGTGACATTGTGAGGAACTTTCTTTGCCCGGTGACATTGTGAGGAACTTTCCTTATCTTCTTTTGGTCCCTCCAAATCCTGTAATTTAGAAACAGGCGTTAGGGTTGAAGCAGCGTCTGGGTAGGCAATGTGGCTTTCCTACACGGTCTATTATCTATGCCATTGATTCCATGTCGGTGAACTCTCCAAACAGAGCCCTCTAAAGTCTGAACTTTTTGTAGATCCCTTAAAGTTAGATCGCTGACTATCCTCACACTCACGTTGTTAGACACACCCATTGATTACCTGATGCTGTTGGCTACACTCATTGATTACCAAATGTTGTTGGCCACACCCATTGATTACCTGATGCTGTTAGACACACCCATTGATTACCTGATGCTGGTAGACACACCCATTGATTACCTGATGCTGTTGGCCACACCCATTGGTTACCTGATGCTGTTGGCCACACTCATTGATTACCAAATGTTGTTGGCCACACCCATTGATTACCTGATGCTGTTAGACACACCCATTGATTACCTGATGCTGTTGGCTACACTCATTGATTACCAAATGTTGTTGGCCACACTCATTGACTACCTGATGCTGTTGGCCACACTCATTGACTATCTGATGCTGTTGGCCACACCCATTGATTACCTGATGCTGTTGGCCACACCCATTGGTTACCTGATGCTGTTGGCCACACCCATTAATTACCTGATGCAGTGCGAGTCCCAGTGCTGGCGGTAGGGTTAGTAGGAGGCCTGTAGGTGGTGTGGGCGTGAGTGGGGGGCTGCCTCCTGGGACACAAACACACAAGGGGATGCTTAGGTAGCTGGATAAATAGCCATGACAAAACAAAGATGAATTAAGCATTGTTTTATTTTGAGTGTCAACGGTACTGGAATATGATGACATGTTTAAAAATAATAATAAAAGTAAAAAATAATAAAAAAAACTCAGTGCTCTGTCTCTATCCCTCTGTTTAACTGGCGGGCGGGAGTCAGAAGAGTAAATACGTGCATCACTGATTGCACACATAACTGAAATAGTATTAAAACAATGCACTTCAAATTGATTTAAAAGGCACCAAAGCCTTCCAGGTTAAATCAATGCAACACAGCAGGTTGATTGATACTTTTACTCTGAAGTGCACAGGGTCAAGCTGCGGGGCCATACCCAGAGGCTTAACATTACCTTTCCACTCGTCCGTTGCTTCCTCTCACTACTCACCTCTGGCTACCAAACAGGTAACCCAGCACTCCTCCAGTTCCCATCCCAGTCCAGAAGCCACCCCCTGTCCCAGGTGTAGCGCGGCCCCCTGGGTATTGATGTCCGTTGTATTCACTGTGGAATCCGTAGTTAGGGTTGGCCCCTGGATAGGAAGAAGCACCAGGGTAGCCTGATGATTGCCCTGGGAGGTGAAACACAACAACACACATGATTAGGTGGAATATGGTAGAATAACTTGGTTAGATTTGATCCCCTTTTTCATGTTTTAATTCAATTCTCTTTATTCAGGAGTTATATTTCTGCACAGATATACAAATATGTATCTCTTCTATCGTCATAGCCTTCTCATACGCACCGGTGAAGTCAGGTTTGAAACCCGGAGGTGGGGGTCCAGCGGGGTTACCATGAAAAGCGTTGTCACGGTGACCCCCATCTCCAGGGTAACCGGCACCCTCTGTCTGCCCTCCCTGGGCGGTGTTTCCACTCAGGAAGACCTTGTAGACACCGTAGGCCACTAGAAGTAGCACCGCCACCCCAAGCAGGCCGCTGGAATCTTCACTACCAAGAGAGGAGGAACTGTGGTGCTGTTGGTCACCATAGTGATGTTGTTGTTGTTTGTTGTTGGAAAAGCCATTGAAGAAACTGGATGCAAATCCACTGAATCCTGATATGTTGATAGACAGAGAGAGAAAAAAGATGGAAAGGGGTCATAATTGAATTATTGGACTATCTTTTTGCTTGACTTTCTTCTCTACTATTGTTAATATCATCAAATTACTAAAAGCACAATGTTTGTACATTTTCAAATTCCATGATATTTATTTGAAAACAACTCCAGCTTTAGAGTTAGCAGGCCTTACTGCCGCTTAAAAACAACCATTCCTAAATGGAGGTTATCCGTTGGCCAGTTATCGTACCTCCAGAGCCCATGCTACCATGGTGTGAGGATCCGTGAGTCTTCCTCCGCCCCTCCTCTGTCAGTTCCATGGTGTACTCGAGACCACATGAGCCTACTAGGACGTACGGGTCATTGGGGTGGCTGAAGCCCTCACAGGTCACATCGATACGGCCGAAGCGGTACGCATTGTCCATGTCTGTCTTGCATTCCCACTAGAGAACCGAGACAATGGAGAAACCGTTATATAGATGATAGAGAATGGAGGGGACAGAGTGTCAACAGCAGTCAACACCCGCACACCTCCTCTTCAGAGTGGCAAGCATCGAAACTATTCAACATGGTTTGTGTGGCGTTATAACTTATATAACGTTATTAGTTATACCGGTAAAACTAAGATTCTTATGAAGCAGCAACATGAAGTTCGTGCACACATTCCTTCTTCCCCAATGGAAGGGGCTGGATTGGTCAGCGTGTCAGTGTTACACGTTCAGCGTAAGAAAGCGGTGTTTATACAGTCATTTATACATTCATGGCCTCGCTCACCTGCGCATCGACCCCGTCCCAGCCTTTGTTCTGACACTGCACGACCTCCGGCACGAAGGCATTACATCCAGCCGAACCTCCGACACACTGCAGCTGTAGAACAGGGCTGGAGCGTCTGGCGGCAGTGTGCCTGCCTTTATAAAGGGTTAGAACATGGACGTCACGCAAGAGAACGCTGCCTGGACCTGAGGTGAAGAAGGAGATGGATATTATTATTTTCATTTATTTATACCGACTGAGACTTGGTCTATTTTCCAGCAGTGCCCTGTTTAAGGTAGACTATATCAATTACAACAACTAAACAAACGAAGAAAATACAATAAAAAACAAATAATAATAAATAAGCAGACAGGCTAGATGTGGATGTGCACTACTTACGATAATGAAACTGAAACTTCCTATATTATACGTTATACAACGTGTGTCAGTATAAAAAATACAGAAAACAGACAGACTAACTTGTTGCCAGCGTACTCCCAAACACAAGCACGCAGCAAAATACGCCAAAGCAATAAAAATTAGAATGCAAAAGTCTGACAAAACCGACCTTCATTCCAACTCTTGACCTGAACCACGAACAGTAAAATCAGAATAATTCCCTTCATCTTAAAACTTAAACCATTCAAGTTAGTCAAACGTTTATTTACGTATTGTGAACGATAAGCTCTTGATCGGTAAAACAAACTTGTATCGAAGGAGAAGTATCACTGACTCAAGAAAGTGCAAAAAAACACAATTTCCGGGTTTTACGTCATTTATTTTGGTATGCGTTAACCAATCTTGAAAGCGCACGACTATGTCGGCGTTCTGATGGGGTGGGGGCGAGAACTCGCGAGAACTACAAATGTTCTGAGAGCACAAGATTTTCATGATGGCAGGCAGGTTGGTTTTAGAGGGAAGAATAAGTATTATAAGCTTTATATTAGGATTTGGTGTGATTATAATCCCTCTCATCAGAACGTCATTTGGAAATATTGACTGGGTGTTCGACTACCTTACGGGAACACGAGGAAAAATAGCAATTTCTGTGTACATAGCTTTTATAAATGGCCTCTTGCTAATAATATACAAGGGACCTCTATATAAGGTAAGGCTAGCTATTACAACTTAACACAATTGTCCTTCTCTCTATCCAATCGGATGATAGTTCGATATCAAATTTGTAGCAATCTAACAAAACACCTGAATTTTCATGAAATGCCTATTTCAGACAATAGCTGTTCTCTTCTATAGGTATTCAGTTGCAAGTGTTTGCTAGCTAACTAATCCCATTAGCTAGTTACCTGGAGAGGGTAAACAACAGCTGACTGTGGTCTTGGTGCGCCTGAAATAGATCTATAAGCTAGATAAAGCTTATCGATGTAGTCTCCTATGTCGTTGTTTAAAACATTGCAACCTATTTCATGTGTACAATCAGTTATTTTTATATAACAAAATATATCCCCCATGCAACAATGGTAATGAATGTTATTTAAGCAATTGTTGCCGTATTTTAGTTTAATCTGGACTTTCCGTTAACCTTTCAGGTAGCTGTGCGAGCCTGCTTCCTAGGTTTTACATTCGGGTGTGGTCTAATCTTAAGCTTCTCCCAAACGACATGGACACATTTTGGCTGGTATGTGTGTGTGTGTGTGTGTGTGTGTGTGTGTGTGTGTGTGTGTGTGTGTGTATATATTATGTATGTATGTATGTATGTATGTATGTATGTAGGTCTCCTTGTACATACACAAGACTGCTTTGACGCATGCGTTTGTACTGATTTTTTTATTAACTTCGGTGGACTATGCATGAAACCGCAGCAAGGTTTTTCACATCCCCTTCATATATTAGGTACATGTGTTCCCTGTCCCTGTTCCACTACTCGGAGTACCTGGTGACGGCCATCATTAACCCTCGCAGCCTGTCCCTGGACTCCTTCCTGCTGAACCACAGCATGGAGTACACCATAGCTGCTGTGTCTTCCTGGGTGGAGTTCACCATCGAGAAGCTCACAGTCCCAGGTCTGTCCGCACGTTAATGCACTGAAACACTGTTTATTAGGTGCCTGTTGTGTTAGTGCTTTATTTGTTTTTTCAAACCAAATGTTCAGTCCTAATACAGCCTGTTGTTTAACGCCTCTAAATGATGGTGGCACAAAACTACAACTTAACACTTGCAGAATTGATTTACACGTGAAAACACTTTTTTTTTTCAAATGTATTGTCAGAGTTTAAGAAATCAAGAATCGTCAAAAAGAAAAGAAATAAAAAAATCCTACGTTGTGGGGCTCACGGCTGGGCTTTTCTCTCTTGACTTTGCAGAGCTGAAGCAGCTGAGCTGGCTCAGTGTATTTGGTCTGCTGATGGTGCTTTGTGGGGACAGCCTGCGTAAGTCCGCGATGCTGACGGCCGGCTCCAACTTCAACCACGTCGTGCAGAACGAGAAGGCCCAGAGCCACGTGCTGGTCACCACAGGAGTCTATTCCTACTTCAGACACCCTTCCTATGTAGGCTGGTTCTACTGGAGCATTGGCACACAGGTCAGTGAATCAAAACAATGTGTCCTAGTTATATCCTCGAATCAGTCAGGGTCATTGTATTACAGCTAGAGTGACCGTTACTGTGTGTACACCCAGGTCAGTCAGTCAGTCAGTCAGTCAGTCAGTCAGTCAGTCAGTCAGTCAGTCAGTCATTCATTCCAGCAGCAGGTTCATTGTTTTATATAGTCAAAGTCCCTGTGTGTGCAAGTCAGTCAGTTACACAGATTATTAATTTTATATCTGTAGTCACCATTTCAGAACGCAGATCTAAATTCATGTATTTTAAAGTATTCACTTATGCTACTCTTAATGGCTGTTAAGGAATGGCATTTATTATGTTATGATGTTTCATTTAAATGGTCTCAAAAGTCTCTTTACTTGAATGTTTGAACATTTCATTCTCCTTGTCTTATTTTTGAGGTCCTAATGTAGAGTGCTGAAAATATTGTGTCCATATAAATATTTATATCAAAGATATTCTGCAATCCAATCCCTTCTGACTGTTCCAGATCCTGCTGTGTAACCCTGTGTGCATCATCGGCTACACGCTAGCCAGCTGGCGCTTCTTCCGCGAGCGCATCGAAGAGGAGGAGCTCTTTCTCATCCATTTCTTTGGCGAGGACTATGTGGAGTACAAGAAAAGAGTGTCCTCCGGTCTGCCCTTCATCTCGGGCATACGCGTCAACTAGTCCCCAGAGATGGAGATGTACACATTGGACTTACTGAACACGGCAGAGAAGGCCCTGTTGGGTAGTTGGCTCTGGGGTCAGCATGTGGTTCTACCCTGCTCGAGCTAACGGACACCCTGACAACAGCGACTGTAGTGCAGCACTGGGCACCCAGACCAACTGGACCAACCTCATATGTCTTAAAGAGGCCGCAAACCCCCAGAAAGAATACACAGCACTCCCAGTATTGTATATTTATTCCACACAAAACAACCACATGTGTCTCTGCTCTGTTTTTTTTTTTTTTTTTTTTTTGTTTGCATAGTTGTTTGGGGTTTTAGTTTGAGAATAACTGTTGTGTGTTCTGTATTTGACAGAATTTGAATGCTGAATAGATTGTGGCTCAACTTACTGAAGAAGATTACGGCAGTTTGTCTGGTTGCATGATAGAGAGTCTTATCCCCTATTTTCCCCACTTGTAGACTGGGCTATTTAAAACTCCCTGAGTCCCCCACTACACACAGATTACCCACCTTTTTGTAGCATGGAAATAGACCACATAGAAATCATGTCTCAGGACTAAACTGCTCCACAATCACAAATCACCTGCCCGGTAGAATCTATTTTTAGACCATATTTGACCTACAATTTATTGATTTCAAAGGCTATATGAACTCTATGAACTTGACAATCCGTTCATAAATCGCAATTTGCTGGAAGTCTTGACGTCCCCCCTCGTTAGGAAGACATGGAGCAGTTGTCATGTTTGATTTGTTTGAAACGGTGGACTGTCTTTCTGGGTTCTTCCTTTTCCCCAGTCCTATCACAGCTCAGACCTGACTGTTATGTAGTCATCTTGCTAGCGTCTTTTCATTATGTAGTGTGATCATCACATGGTTCTTCAGTTATTCATCATGTAATCCTGTCCTTTTGAGCTCACCGTGTATACATAAAAAACACAACAATAACCAAAAGATGCATTTATAGAGCTAAAGGGAATCTATAGGAGAGAGAGAGGGAAAGGGAACAGGTTTCTCTGTTCCAAACAAAAACCTTGCTTCCTTCTAAATCTGCTTTGCTGGGTCCATCTACATGCAGCTGGATACTGTTTCTCTTACCCCTTGCTTCATAAAATAATTGTGTTCGGAAGAATGCACATTTCAGACTTTTAAACTGAAAGTGTAGTATGCATGTTATTTGTAAAGAGCACGGCAGAGGTTAGAGCCCCGAGGAAATATAAAGTTGAGGTTTTCTGCCCTGCCGCTTGGTGGTCTAATCCAGATGTATTCCTTTTCATTTCTACCAGGTGTTCCGGCATTCGAGGGCAAACCTTTGAGTTCCCTCAGCCCACAGTGAGGTCTTTCTCAACCACAACAACATTGAAAATATTCTAAGGATTTCGTTTTAGTAATAAAAAAATGTTTAAAGACTGCACTGTGTGAAATATACTATTACGTTATACACTGCATAAAAAAGTATACCCTGGACCATATTCACAGTCTTGAGTCAGGAAGTTAGCGGGAACAGTTTATGGGTGATAAACCCAATCCCTAAATCCTTTCAGTTCCATTTATACAGGGTTAGTAGACTGTCCTGCAGTGGCGTGAACACATCACGCTCCATCTTTGACTCCCGAATCAAGCACTTGGAAAAAGAGCAACCAAAGTGTCCAAGGACTTGACTTGGGTGGTGGACAATATAGGGCAGGAAGTCAGTCGTAGATTATATACATTTATATGTTTATGACGTAGAGAAAAGAGCGTATATGCCAGTGAACTGCTCTGTTTCACATCGGAACAGAACTCGCCGTCAACTGAGAGCTGCGCCGCGATGCCGCAGTGTGATAACGTTAACTGCACATTAATGACATTTGTATCATCTCTCTCTGTTGGACGATTATAAATTGCATTTAACCACAAAACTGAGATTTTCTGAACACCATGGTTCTGTTAAATAAAATAAAATTTCTAAAATGTATTGTTTTTGCTGTCTTTATTACATTCGTAATAAATGTCAGACAATGTATTTCTAAAATTATGCTTTACTTTTCCATTAGTTATACCTGTTACTGAAGAACGGACAGATTCAGAACGGTTCATTGTAGGCTTCATAAACAGAATTACTAGAACTATCTGAAAACCTACTTTTACAAATGTTGTATCTTCATTGGAAATAAGATGAATAACAGCGCCAGAAATATTTAGTTCAGTGCTTTCCAGTGGAATATTTTGTGGGTGAAACATCCATTCGAGTATGATATTACAGCCTGAAAGCATCCCTGTAAATACCGTTCTGGATAAAAGAATACAAAATTTAAAAAGCCTTTATCATAGCCTTTACACAATACATGATGTGGAACATTGTCAGATCTTGCATAGTGCCCCTGTAATTATATTTATATTGCATTACATTCCAGTCTATTTAAAATTAATTGAAAAACATTTCATTTCACTTAAAATGTTAGAACAGCACCTCCATTTCAATTGGCTGTCTCTGTCACATTCTACATCCCCAACCAGTAGAAATCGCTGTTTTTTACTGTGGTCTCTTCTGATTCGTCAATAAGAGCGCAGCTATCATCTGTGTTCAACATCAAGTCAAGGGTGCTGCAAACAAATATATGGTCAAAACAACACGTAGGGTAACTACCCTTCTGGAGTAAATCTAAACCAGATATAGTCAAAACAACAGGTAAGGAAACTACCCCTTTTTTGAGTATTTTCCTTTGTGAAGTTTGTATAATGTTGCTTAAAAAATGTAATAATTTATTGGCTGCGTTCAATAGGTTGAATTAATCTTCAATATGTCATTCAGAACGAGTACATTGCTGAGTAATGCTGATTGCTATTCATTCATTACTGTATTACAGTATACTGTATTTATACTATATTAATATTCAGATATATGTGAAGAATCTATAATCTAGGTTTAGGGTTATATATACATATATACATATATATATATATATATATATATATATATATATATATATATATATATATATATATATATATATATATCTATATATACATACAATATATAGACCCAGCTTACATGTGGTTTTGTGCCTCAGTCTCCACCCTGCTGTCCTCATAGAGGTTAATCATGGCCTCTGTCCGGTCATCCTTCATCTCCTTGGGCTCCTTGAGTCTTTGTAAACATTAGGAGCAGTAACACATTCAGTCATGAGGATGAATGAGAGGTGATGATAATGGAGGTGATAGTTAGTCCTGTTGGCTGACCTTGGCTCCAGGCGCTCCTTCACCGTGGCGATGGAGAGGATGTAAGGGCCAATCTGACGGCTGATCGTGGTCAGGTAATCGTTTTCCCGCTTCAACTGCATCAGATCATGAAGCTGTGCTGTAAAAACATTGACAGTGAGCTGTTTGGCTTTACGTTTTACACCTTGGAAAAAAGCCAAGTAGGCTAGGCCATACCTTCATAGATTTCCTGTTCATTTGCAATTCTCTGGAAGGTCTCCTCCCAAATCTAAAGCACAGTGAACACAGATGAGCCTGTAATGGGTCCAGTCTGGACTACTGTGCACATTAACTCAGAGAGAGCCAATAGGTAACAGGTCATAGGTCAATCAGTAGGTCATAGATCAATCAACAGGTCCAAGGTCAATCCACAGGTCATAGGTAAATCAACAGGTCAGGTCAATCAATAGGTCATAGGTCAATCAACAGGTCATAGGTCAGATATTGTGTAGCTCCTGTGTTCTTCATGTGTTCTCTACTTCTCCTGTTCAGTAAATATGATGGCTTCCCTTAGACTCTCCCTCATTGGCCCATGACGTGCAACCAATTAAAAACCCACACCCAACATCCCACTACTGAACACAATACAATCTTTAACGAACAAACGTTTGCTTTTAACGCTTGTTAAAAGTTCAACAAACTAAATTGTGTATATTTTATATTAAATGTGCTTTTATGTTTTATTTTCCTTATATCCTTTTTAATAAGAAAAAAAAAAAATAATAATTGGCGGCGCACCTCTTCAAAAACGTTCCGTCCGAGCTCCACGGCGGAGTACTCTGTGGAGATCTGTGTGTCCAGCTGCAGCGAGCGCTCCAGGATCTCCGCCATGATGTCGGTCTTTATCAGGGAGTGGTGTTTGGTGAGGTCTCTGTGAGTCTCCTGGACCTGTTCCTTCAGCTGCTGGGTCACGGCCTGAAGGCTCTGGACAGGCACCGACCACAACACACACAGACACACGCCCACACACGCACATTCACACACACACACACACACACACACACACACACACACACACACACACACAAACACACACACGAACCACACACACACGCACGCACGCACACGCACACACACACACACAGACACACACGGACCACACGCACGCACATGCACATGCACCCACACACCCCCAAACACACACACACAATCACACACACGGACGGACACACAAATATGTTATAAAGTTAAAGTTTATGTAGGTACTAGTTGGGTCCAACTCTGTCAAAGTCAATGTAAGGTAAGCGCTTTATGAATCACCTTGTAGCTGTGCTCGTAGGTGCGGCAGTGTTCCGTGAAAGGAGTGTCCCGGCTCTCGGCCAGCAGGATGTTGGTGCTGATGTAGCGCCGATGGGCGGTGGGCTTCCTGGTGAGTGAGGAACCCAGGGGCACGTCACTGCAGGCAGGGGACTGGCACTGCCCGGACAGGGAC
>CM030174.1:34359754-34399754 GCA_017639675.1 Aplochiton taeniatus | reverse complement strand
ATCTAATGTATAGTAGAATAGATGTTTTCTTCCTATTTAACATTCTATTGATACTTCATTGAGCACATGTATTACTTTTATTCCCGATGCATTCATTGAAATGGCTGGTGAAATTGAAGGTATTTTGGAAAATATAAAATGTAGGTTATCGATTATTTACAAATTGTCTGTGGCTATTCATTTTCCCTTTCTAAGTTGTCCTTGTTTCTAACAGGAAATGGAGGATTGGAAACAGACGGCGTTGTCAACCCACCACATTTCTTGTGTGCCTCTTTGGTGCGTTTAGCCAGGGAGACAATCTCGTGGCGGGAGAACACCTTGGCTTTGTGTGTGCTTTCCCTGCAGGCTCCACACAGTGGCTGGCTACAAGTGTTGCAATAATACATGGTATCCACATCCTGCCAGGACAAACAAGACAGATCAGCTCACCTCCAGACCTAACGGCAAAGTATATTACAAAATATATCTGATGTGTGTGATATAAGATATTATAAAATAACAAGACAGATCATCTCACCTCCAGACCTAACGGCAAAGTATATTACAAAATATATCTGATGTGTGTGATATAAGATATTATAAAATAACAAGACAGATCAGCTCACCTCCAGACCTAACGGCAAAGTATATAACAAAATATATCTGATTTGTGTGATATAAGATATTATAAAATAACAAGACAGATCATCTCACCTCCAGACCTAACGGCAAAATATATTACAAAATATATCTGATGTGTGTGATATAAGATATTATAAAATAACAAGACAGATCAGCTCACCTCCAGACCTAACAGCAAAGTATATTACAAAATATATCTGATATGTGTGAATATAATATATTTTGAAATAACAAGACAAATCAGCTCACCTCTAGACCTGAGGGCAAAACATATTATAAAATATATCTGCTGTGTTTGAATAATAATAAGATAAATTATAAAATAATATATAAACAACATAAAATATATTATTTCTATATAATATTATATATAGTAAAACATATACATATGTTTACATTTTATAAAGATGAGTCTAGCGTCATCAAACTGTTGATGGATTTGTGAGGGGGAAAAAAATCCACATATAGGCCTGGCGTATTGTTTAATTAGTAGTCAATAACAGTGTGGTTTTAACACAGCCTTTTGAGGGTCAGAACCTGTTTGTTGCACTCCAGATCACAGTTGGCACACTGAACCGTCTCCTCACAGTCTGTAGAGCTGTCCACAAGAAACTTAAGAAGGCGATCCTCTGGTGGTAGAGCACTACAACCTTTTACTATAGACTGCTGTCTGTATAAACACACACACACACGCACACGCACGCACACACACACACACACACACACACACACACACACACACACACACACGCACACACACACACACACACACACACACAGGGGTGAGGAGGGGGGAGGGCCACACACACACACACACACACACACACACACACACACACCCAGGGGTGAGGAGGGAAAGGGACACACACACACACACACACACACACACACACAGGGGTGAGGAGGGCCACACACACACACACACACACACACACCACACACACACACACACACACACACACACAGGGGTGAGGAGGGGGGAGGGGCACACACACACACACACACACACACACACCGCTATTTTATTACGTGATTATTTGTCTCCAATAAAGTTAATCAGTCTTACTATATTGGGAGTATATCTAGATCGTGTTAGTCAATCTGTTGCAGCTGTTGCTTCATTGTTCCCTAGTCTCTCTCCTCTCCAGTTACCCAGTAGCTATCCAGCCGCCATGGTGTCATGGACACAAATAGCAACACTGTGAAGTCTCTCGATTAATATTGGTTCCATAAATAGAAACAAACCAATTGCAAAGTGTTGCTCAGAAACCCTGCCAGCAGCTACACAGCTGGCTTTGTGTGAGTCAGGTAAAATAAAGCAAGGTTATCAAAGCCTCACTTTTGAAATCACAATATAACAGGCTACAGTTTTAGTAATATGACTTCTAGTTTAGTCTGTGGAATGGGTTTCAAACTTTGTGCAATATTTAGAAAATCTTACTCGGCTCATCTTATTAAAGCACAAAACATCAATATGACATAATCTGATCCTAAGAGGTCAACGCTGGTTTAAATATCTTTCTGACAGAACTTTCCAATAAAATCGTAACACCCTAACCAACAAATACTGGAATCCACTGGTGCCACAAATGACCCTGAAGTTAACCGGTATTTCATTCTAGTCATTTCACTGTATCTTTAAAATAATCATGAAAAGTATTATTAATGGTGCACTTACATCATTGGAAATTCTGTTTTGCTGTGCACCATGATTACATCTATCAATAGATGGTGGCGTTGGTACTGTACAATGTTCTATGCAAGTTTTCTACAGGCAAATCATTTACTGGATTAAGCACTAAGCAGCATAAATGACAAGAAATACATGTACATATCATCTACAAATATATCGTTATTTCACTATTTGTACTCAAAGTTTTGTTTTGTTTAAATTATCTGTCATGCAAAGCACATTGATCTGCACTTATTGTATGAAAATAACTATACAAATAAAGATGCTCAGTATTATTATTATCATTATTATGGTCATCACCCAAAACAGAACAGATAAGCAGCACATTAACACATACATTGTGTCCAGTCTGTGTTGTGTTCCTACTCTGTCTTACATTGTGTCCGGTCTGTGTTGTATTCCTACTCAGTCTTACATTGTGTCCAGTCTGTGTTGTATTCCTACTCAGTCTTACATTGTGTCCAGTCTGTGTTGTATTCCTACTCAGTCTTACCCACAGAGAGGACAGGAGAGACGTCCCTCCACGGCCCTGCCTCGCAGACAGCTGGCACAGAACGTGTGGTAGCAGTCCAGAAGACAAGGGTGCTCGTACTGCTCATGGCACAGGTGGCACACCAAGGGGTG
Organism: Aplochiton taeniatus; assembly: GCA_017639675.1. Taxonomy (NCBI): domain Eukaryota; kingdom Metazoa; phylum Chordata; class Actinopteri; order Galaxiiformes; family Galaxiidae; genus Aplochiton; species Aplochiton taeniatus. Next base: position 34,396,816 of record CM030174.1, on the reverse strand, counting down.
GCAGTTAGCGTTGTCTGGGTCGTAGAGGTTCTCCAAAGGACAGAAGATGCCCCCTGACATCTGGGGAAGACAACAGGAGCAGGAGAAAGACAGTTCAATTCTTAAAAAAACAGCTGGGAAGACTAAGACACATGGGTTATGAAAAAAACATGACTTATTCAAAAGGTAAATTGATCAACGGTGATGTTAAAATGTACCCATAATTTGCATGTATACCACAAGTACACATACAGTTAAAAAAAATCTAACAACAGGTCCATTTTAAGGACAGTTTTGATTTTTAAATGATTTAACAACCAGAACAAAGAACCACACTGACCACATCCTGTGAATACATCAGGAAGTTGATGTGAATCATGCAAACTTTGGAGTCAGGCTGGTTTACCTTGTAGTTGCTGCTCCTGTGCTGTCAGCCTGTCTGCTGCATTGCCAGGCAGGAATAACAGACTTACAGAGAGAGGCTCTGGGTGTTAGGCTCCAAAGGGGGACCATGACGTCAAACCTTCCAGTGCACCCTGCTATCGCTTCATATGTTTGAGTGTGTGTGTGTAAGAGCGAGAGAGTGAGAGAGATCCTTTACACAGGCTTCTGAGAGTCCAGCACCAGCTGAACACACACACACACACACACACACACACACACACACACACACACACACACACACACAGATAAGCACCATGGGACACAACCCTAGCAACATCTTTCGTGTACATTATTGGTGCCATTGTGTGTAGTGGCCTGAAAGCACGCTTGATCATTCATTCCTAAAAACCTTAACATAACGGACTGGGTGGTGTAATCTTAATTCTTGCTCTAGAAAGTCAAACTGACATTTTCAGCTATTAAAGGAATTTTAAGAGATTTAGACGGTCATCAATAGATTAGAATAAATTTAGCTTACAAAGGTAAAAGTAAACAGATGACACGATGGGAGCTTTGCCCAATCAAGTGAAAAGTTGTTTCATCGACTCTATCGGTACTTGATTTGTTGGTCCAGTTCAGCGCACGCGCACACGTTGTTCTTCCTTTTTGCTAATTTCTGTGCAATGGCGCCGCTGGTGAGTTAAATCGCGTGTCAATAATGGTTCATAAAGCTGCTAACGTATGCATGTGAAACAACTGAAAATAATCGGAGATAAACGGCAACATCCGTCTTTGTTCACCCAGTTTTAGATTCTGTAAATGTATTGCCTTGAGCACATAGCTAACATAGTTTGATAGTGGTAGGGTAAGGCCTTAATGCCCCTCGTTTGGCCAACGTTAGCATTAGTATCCCCCGCCACCACGTTGTATCTTCAGCATTGATATTTGCAGTTTGCGATCTGCAGCGAGTGGTGGTGTTTCTTGATGTTGTCAACAAGTATTACAACACTGAACTTTGTTTAGCGAAGCTTTTATTAGACATATTTTCTCTCCCTAGCAGAAGAAGCAGACCACCAGCAAAGGTGGAAAGAAGAAGAAGCAAGTCCTTAAGTTTACATTAGACTGCACCCATCCGGTCGAGGATGGAATCATGGATGCTTCCAACTTCGTAAGTGTATACGAGTTTGGACAAGTGATTGATACGGCATTATGTGACGTATTTACACAGAGGATGAGTAACGCTATTCATGTAAATTAAGTCCAATGTAGTGTTGGGCATTTAATGTTAATCATATTTACCGACAGAGATGTCTAGGTTTCTTTTCTGAAATAATATTTCTGACACCAGGGATCATATGTATAGATCTTCTATTCTCTCTGAACACAGGAGTTAAACTCACATTAGTGAAGCCTGGTGATGTCAACCATGCATAACAGTGATGTCAAGAATGTCTTGCCCAATCACTTTTCTCTCTTACACTCACTCACACACTACTCCTAAATAAACCCACTGTTGTAAATAGCCAGCATCTTGTGACAGGGGCATTCCTCCGCATGCTATGATTACCGTTTTAGTGTTTGCTATCTTTCTGTCTTTCTGCCCTCGTGAGACCAAGTCCTGGATCCAGACTTATTCATATGTTTGGTGCCTGGTACCATCACATCACATCACAACCCTTCTGTGGGTTTTATTGGCTGTGTGGTGAAGATGCCTGGTTCTGTGGTTTCCCTTACAGGAGCAGTTCCTGCAGGAGCGCATCAAGGTGAACGGCAAAGCTGGAAACCTGGGTGGGGGTGTCGTCACCATCGAGAGGAGCAAGAGCAAAATCACAGTGGCGTCTGAAGTCCCCTTCTCCAAAAGGTACCTGGAGTGAAAACACAGGAGTTATCCATTTCATGCTCAGTCAGAACGACCAATAAGGGATCTCTTTAAAGAATACTCTGCTGTCACACACCTGTTCTTTATTGGTTTTAATTGCATTTTTGTTGGTCTTGTTTAGTCTCTATTTAGAACATGACGTATGGTTTTTGGTGTGGGCATTTGATAATGGTTAACAACTGAAGTGGGCCTTTGAAACAGTTATTTTCAAGGAATATAGTGAGTGTTCACTCAGGGAATTGTTATCTAGCCCGCTCATCCAAATTGTATGGAGTTCAAATTAAAAGTTTGTGTTCTAGTATGCTACCCAAGTGTTTTCTGGCTATTGAGCACTTAACTGGGAGATGCGTTCTTTTGAAAATATCTCCCGGGAAGGGGCCAATGTTTGTTGCACTATGACCAGCCAAAGCATTAACTTCTAAACCTTTTTGCTATAGCCCATCTCTAGGAACAGGAGTGTATTTTTTAGCTTTAGCTTATATTTGTTAAGACAGTGGGATTTGCCACAACATTCTGTCTAGTTTAATACAGAAGCATCCGTTTAAGCGTTGTAAAAAGCACAGTGAGTTGTGGCCTCAACAGTGTTTGTTTTCAGATACCTGAAATACCTGACCAAGAAGTACCTGAAGAAGAACAATCTACGAGACTGGCTGCGTGTGGTTGCTAACACCAAGGAGAGCTACGAGCTACGCTACTTCCAGATCAACCAGGATGAGGAGGAAGAAGAAGATGAAGATTAAACTGCAAATCGGCTTGATTTTGTACATTTAATAAATTCTTAGTTTAAAAAAGGTTTTTGTGTTTTATGTATCAAGTCTATCTTCAGAATTCATCTCCTGAGAGGGTTGTCATTTATATTGTGCAGTTTGTTGCGGTGAACCAATTTTCACCCCTGAACAGTTTAAAAAATGAGGACAAATCTGAGTGCTTAAACTTGAGTAAATCAATTCAAATCTCACTGTTGTAGTGGTTATAATATATAAATATTTACTTAAATTGAGAAAAAGTAGTTTGATATTGAGTTAAACATGTTACCTGATATCTGTACATTGAGTCTGCTTTAATTTAGAGACCTGTCTGGTACTGGTAGTCATTTACAGGTCTACCAACTTTATCTGTGATGAAAATAATGAACATGACTACTTTAGTTAACTTCTAAAACTCAGTGGCAAGTGTAACCAGCTAGTGCCACTCCTAGGCTTTTTGTAACGAGTTCCCATAACCATTTTCTATATCAGTAGGCCTATAGTTTCTTTGTCAATATTTCTCAATGTTTTTTTATAACGCAGAGGGGAAGTGAGAGAATAGTTCCGAACTCCGAAATAGTTTACGATGTAGTGTGACTTGCAACTTAGACCAGAAAAAATTTGCGCTGGAACGCCTGCAGTCTTGGAAGTGATTAACACTCTTCAGCCCGCCCTAGTCAGTCAGTTGTGTGATGCTAGGTTTAACGGAAATGAAAGTGCTTAAACCATAGAAATTAAACTATCGGTCTTTCATATAATTCTGTACTTTCCAGATAACTTAGAAAATAGATTGTGGCAAGAGGCAGCTGTAGTTGTAAACTGGGATAAAATCTATCAACCACTTTACACCTGAGAAAAGTATTGCTCTGGTTTTTAGAATTATTTTATCAAAGGTTACTTTCTGCTATATAATAGTTTAATTTGTTACCGTACCAAACTAACTTCAAACTAAGTCACTGTTTCTTGGGTAGTCAGACAACAGTTAAAACCATGACAAACAGATACGGAGAACAATCACCAAATTACACCACTCTTTAATTACCATTGCAATGAAAAACAATACATTTAATTGAGCTTTTTTTTTTTACCCAGAAACATACCACCTTAACATTACAAATGAATGCATTATACTAAAAAATTGGAAAAACAGTTGATATTTCACACGAGAGAATTCATGTCTCGCAAACCCTGTTGAACATTTAGCCTTTCGCACCGAAAGAGTGCATTATATTCTACTAGGCTTTATTTCTGAACTAATTCTGGAACTGCAGTGGTGGTAAATTAATAACCCATTCCCACTCACTGTTTGGAAAGAACTGACAGTAATGGTCTTTGAAGGACTGAGCTGTGCATTCGGACACAGTAAACAACAACAAAAGGAAATTGTAAACATAAAATATGGAATGTAACAGGAGTCAACTGCAGAGGCCATTATTAGGAGACTAATCTCCGTTTCTGATTGTATTTTCTTGACAGTACAAACATGGCCGGCATACGCAGCAATACTGTCACAGGAACTAAAACGAACAATTGGTCTTTGGGAAACGAAAAAAAAAAAAACGTCAACAAAAAAACAACTAGTTATGCCGTCATCGTGAACAGAAAATCAACTGGAAAAAGGCACAGACAAGGAGTGTTGGTCTCTAAAGAATCCTTAAATGTAGCACCTTGATAAGTGTGGAAGAGATCATGGATCAATAAAAAAATGGCTTGAACTTAAGAGGGAAACAGTAGGGGGGGGGGGGGGTAATGCAGAAGGGTGAGGTATCGGGAAGCACCACCCTGGAGAGCATTAAGTGCTTAGAGGGGCACTAGAGGCCCCTTCAGCCCATGGGAGGGAGGCAACGACCACAGGCAGCGCTAGGCGGCTAGCGTTGCTCCTGGACAACGGCCGTGTCTCGGGTTGCAGCACTTTCTCCCCCCTCCGTTTCGGAGTCCAAATTGGTGTAGTCCCCCCCCCCCCCCCAGATTGCTTGATTTTTCAGGGCACATGCGTACCCAGATCCTGAGAGCCCCTCACTTCCCCAACCACCCCACAAGCACACACTGATTAGACAGGTGACCATGCTGGCAGGTGAATCCTGGTTTGGCCTCACTAGCCCCTCCTGAAGTGAAATGGTTAAAAAAGGTGAGAGGTTGAGAGCTGTGGTGGCCAATCAAGAGAGGTTGAGAGCTGTGGTGGCCAATCAAGAGAGGTTGTGGGCCGTGGTGGCCAATCAGAGAGTACGGGGGTTGTACTCTGGCAGCTTCTTGAGTTTCTCCTGTTCCTGTTGGCTATCCTGCCTGGCAATGACCAATGAGTGAGAGTAGCCCATCACCACCTGCAACCACACGCACAGTTTCCAACCAAGTTACTTTAGAAACTTGAAAGGACAAATTCCCTTTCGTTTTTTTTAAACTGTCATCTTTGAAACGTCCTGTGTCCCATTTACCTGTTCAATGTAGACTCCATCCAGGGTCTTCACCTCTTGTGCTGTGGTGGAGGACTTAGGTTTGTTGTCTCCATATCCCTACACAAAGCAAGACGCCGTCAAGCTCAAACATTGACCTAACGCTCAGAATCATGCCTAGAAAATCTCATAACCATGCAATCATCATTCACCAAACAACAAAAGAAACAGCAGTTAACATTCCATACACCGAAAGCAAAGCACCTTCTGAAAGGACCAGACTAAACAACATGTCTAAAGAAGTGGACAAAACCTGAGGGGTTAGGGTTAGCCTGAGCGGTTGGGTTTAGCCTGAGCAGTTAGCATTAGGGTTAGCCTGAGCGGTTGGGTTTAGCCTGAGCAGTTAGCATAAGGGTTAGCCTGGGCGGTTAGCATTAGGGTTAGCCTGGGCGGTTAGCGTTAGCCTGAGCGGCTGGACGTACCAGCTCCCCGCAGGTCGGAGACGGCCCCCAGCTGATGGTGCTCTCGTCAGCCGCGACCAGGATGCTGCTCTTCCTGTGGGAACACAGCACAGTGGGGGGTTATCCCTCACTCTCCACTACTAACCGCAAAGAAGAAAGAAGGGGCCTGGTGAGGGAATGGAGAGGCTGGCTGCACTCACCCGCACGCCAGACTGCGGACCTTCCAGCCACACAGGTCCTGCACAGATTTGGGGTACATGGTAGACTCCCGAGAAGTGTTTGTGACCCCCCAGAAGTACAGTCCTCCTGCCAACAAAAATATTACCCGAGTTAACTCAACAGCATACATCAGCTAGCAATGTGGAAGACACATTTTGTATAAACACTATTGAAATAATCTGATATTTCCTATGATATGCACAATTAATGTTTGTTCCTTACTACATGGGCATAATCCTCTTAATCATAATCTAAGAATACTAATACACTGCCACAGGTCGTTTAGAGTGTATCATCCTCCTATGTCCAAAAAGTTGCTAATGGCGGTTAATCATGTACCACCAGTCTTAGGACTGAAACGATCTTTGAAAAACCCCCACACCGCCATTTTGATTATTTGGCCTGTAAGTAACATATTGCCCTGTAGAATGAATACCTCTGTAATTCAGTGATCTAGTACATTCAGAATCCATCCCTCTAATAAGACACAGTAGGGAGTTGTATGTTTTACGTCATGATAGCTAGGCAGTATTCGTACCCATCTCACTGAGAGCGAAGGAGCACTGGTAGCCTGTGAAGATCTGGGCGGCCCCGCGGCCAGGGAAGTCAAACAGCTTGACTAGTCTGGGCACCATCTCGTCCTTCTGCTCCGTGTGACCCAGACGGCCATAGCCTCCAAAGCCCCAGGAGAACACACGCTTCTGGGAGTCCAGCACCAGCTGAAGACACACACAGACAAATTTGTGGTTTTCTTTTTTCCTGCTTGATTTAACAGTCATTTCATTTGACGAATATAAGTCATTTTAGTTAGAGCAAGTAATCGATAACTACTAAGTTATTATAGACTGCATTGCTCTTTAAGAGATTGTAAAACAGTTGGACCATGACATAATTCAATGTATTTCTGATCTGTGTTGACATTAGTGAGTGCCTCCCAGGTAGACAGGGAGTGGAGCAGGTCCGTGTCCTTACCGTGTGATTCCCTCCACACGCCACATCACGGACCACCACGTTGGGGACCGGCGTCACCTGGCCGTCCTTTGACTTCTCGATAAAGATGGCCACGCGCCGCGGGATCACCTCACAGTCGAACTCAATACGCTGGGCACGGGCGATGAACTTCCCGTCAGAGTTATGACCTGAAAGGAGAGCGCGAGAGAGAGATAGAAAGAGAGATAGAAAGAGAGACAGTGAGATAGAAAGAGACAGACAGACAGAGGGAGATGGAAAGAGACAGGCAGAGGGAGATAGAAAGAGACAGGCAGAGGGAGATAGAAAGAGACAGGCAGAGGGAGATAGAAAGAGACAGGCAGAGGGAGATAGAAAGAGACAGGCAGAGGGAGATAGAAAGAGACAGACAGAGGGAGATAGAAAGAGACAGACAGAGTGAGATAGAAAGAGAGACCGGCAGAGACAGAGATGGGAGACGAGAGCACACCAAACGGTTAGTTCAAAGGTTAGCAGGTAGGTCAAAGGTTAGCAGGTAGGTCAAAGGTTAGCTTTGTTTGCTTCAGCCAGTAGTCCTGAAGGGCTTTGATTGGCGTACCTAACTGGCCGTACTCTGGACAGCCAAAGGAATAGATGTTTCCTTTGCAGTCGACCACCATGCTGAACTCTGCCCCACACGCCACCTTCACCAGTGGCTGGCCGTTGTAGTGGATCTGTAGGGAAACCAGAACCAGCAGTGAAACGGTTAATCGCTTTGTTTTGATGTCGCGATACACAGATTGATCCCATCCATTCCTTACATTTGTTGTTTCTCCTAAACTTATGTTTGTTTTATTATTAAACGCTGACTGACATGTTAAATGAGGTAGGACATGTCAGTACTAAATCTCCTTCTCAGCTCTTGCATGCCATTAAATGTTGGATTTCAACTGGACTCCTATGGCAGGAGAGCTATTTAGGAGCTTCCTAAAAAATGATAATGATTCATTATAATAAAATGTCTGCAGCTTACCGTGGCCGGGCTGAGGACAGCATCGGTCTGGTTCCCCTGGCCAAGCTGTCCAAGTTTGTTCTCCCCGAAAGAGTAAACAGTACCGTTCTCTGAAACAGAAACAACCAGCAGTGTTAGTGTCAAAGAAGCGGCCGTCAGGTAAGACTTTACCAGTGCTCTTGTCAGGCTTTAAGAAGCCTTGTTTTGAATGCAGGGCTTAGCCAGACTAGACCGGGCCAATAAGTGTGAAAAGCAGCGTCGTTTTCACCATCGCCCTCTCATTTCAGAAGGCAAGAAGAACTGGGGTGGAATCATAACCATTTTGTTTCTGGTAATAAAAAATAAAAAAAGAGGAAAAAAAAGAAAATACAGAATAGCCAGGAAATGTAGCCCTTTTAGGAGTCGGCAGTGGAGTGAGTTTAGTATGCAGGGGATGAAGCGATGCATTGGAGGCTGGGATGTTACCTGTCAGGGCCAAAGTGTGGTTCCGACCACAGGCCGCGGCCACTACCACGTCCTCCGCCAGGGCCTCGATCAGCTTAGGGGCCTCCAGGCGCTTGGTGTCTCCGTGGCCAAGCTGGCCCTTCTCATTACGACCTGCCGGACAGAGAGACAGAGACATGCGTGAAGAAAATGGTGAGACGTCTTTTCAAATGGCGATTGTTCTTTGACAGAAAGGACAGTCCTCTATAGAGGCTGATATTCAAGAATTCCACTGACAGACGTAAGAGCATTGTTGCCACTGACAACAAAGACTGGTCGGACTACAAACACGCTTTAACTTTTACTTTGAGACAAATGTCTACCAGGGATGTAAACGTGTAATGGTCCTGAACTACCCAGTGACCCAGGCTATGATAGGTGGTGTCCTGCACTACCCAGTGACCCAGGCTATGATAGGTGGTGTCCTGAACTACCCAGTGACCCAGGCTATGATAGGTGGTGTCCTGAACTACCCAGTGACCCAGACTATGATAGGTGGTGTCCTGAACTACCAAGTGACCCAGACTATGATAGGTGGTGTCCTGAACTACCAAGTGACCCAGACTATGATAGGTGGTGTCCTGAACTACCCAGTGACCCAGACTATGATAGGTGGTGTCCTGAACTACCCAGTGACCCAGACTATGATAGGTGGTGTCCTGAACTACCCAGTGACCCAGGCTATGATAGGTGGTGTCCTGAACTACCCAGTGACCCAGGCTATGATAGGTGGTGTCCTGAACTACCCAGTGACCCAGGCTATGATAGGTGGTGTCCTGCACTACCCAGTGACCCAGGCTATGATAGGTGGTGTCCTGAACTACCCAGTGACCCAGGCTATGATAGGTGGTGTCCTGAACTACCCAGTGACCCAGACTATGATAGGTGGTGTCCTGAACTACCCAGTGACCCAGACTATGATAGGTGGTGTCCTGAACTACCCAGTGACCCAGACTATGATAGGTGGTGTCCTGAACTACCCAGTGACCCAGACTATGATAGGTGGTGTCCTGAACTACCCAGTGACCCAGGCTATGATAGGTGGTGTCCTGAACTACCCAGTGACCCAGACTATGATAGGTGGTGTCCTGAACTACCCAGTGACCCAGACTATGATAGGTGGTGTCCTGAACTACCCAGTGACCCAGACTATGATAGGTGGTGTCCTGAACTACCCAGTGACCCAGACTATGATAGGTGGGTGTTTAGAGTTCTCACCCCAGCTCCAGAGCTTGCCCTCGGTGGTGATGAGCAGGCTGTGTGCGGCGCAGGGCCCAGACACCACACAGCTGACCTGGACGTCGTTCAGGCAGCCATACCGGTGCGGACCCCACAGGTTCTGGCCCAGGTTCCGGAACGCGGCTGACACACACACACACACACACACACACACACACACACACACACACACACACACACACACACACACACACACACACACACACACACACACACACACGTTAAAACCAAAGTCAGTGTAGTAACTGAAATGCATTCTGTTATTATATTATCTGGTAATCAGTTGCATTTGATTTGGTGATGCGAGGAGTCCAGGTTTGAGGCCTTAAACAAGCAGCTAGTTCTTGAAATATAAGATAAAGTCCTCCTTCACCAGCTGTGTCTTATTTAGAAGAAGACATGACCGTCACCATCCATGCTCTGCCTCCCATCCATATTGAAAGGTTGTCTTTGTCAAAACAGCCCCAGCTGCTGCTGCTCCTGCTCCTCCTCCTCCTCCTCCTCCTCCTCCTGCTCCTGCTCCTCCTCCTCCCCCCAACCCCCACTTGTCTCAATAACAACAAAAGCCCCTTTCACACATAGATTCCGGTAAAATAACCTTTCTGGCACCGCGAGTGATTTCCACCGTGCACCACACATGCAGCTTCATTCTGGAACATTGCCGTGTTGCTCCTTCTCACGCCTGCCAAGCGATCGCTGGAATAGACGGGGCACAGCTGGACGGAGGTGTACGTGACGAAGACGGCTCCTTGTTTTCAGGAACATGGCGGGCGAGGAGCTGTTTTTTGTCCGACGCCATTGTTTTAACGTGTTTAATGTTCAGCGGGGATTGCGACGGGCTCCCTTGTTTCTGCGTCTGTCCAGTTTCCTGCCCTTCTTGTTTGTGGGAATAAAATAATTACGATGTAAGAACCAAACCATCGCTTAAATCACCCGCAAAACCAAAACATGACACGGATTCAAATGCGTCATCAGTGGAGTCTTGTGATTGGTTGGCTCGCTCTGTGTGAGAGCGCCTTTTGTCAGATGAACGTAACACTTTACGTTGTTGTCCCGGCAACATTACGGAGTTCATTCCCCCCACAGCCTTCCCGGCACATTCCTGCAAATGTTACTAGGTCTTGAGCCGGCAAATTGGCGGAACAGATTTCCCGGAAATTCAACTGCTCCTATTCACACATGACCCAATGCCAGAACCGTTCCTGCAATTTGCTAGATAAGACCGCATGTGTGAGAAGGGCTAAAGACTGATCACCAGAATAGCAAACAATAAGCCATGTTCCCAGGACAGGCCAACCATGTTCCTAGGACAGGCCAACCATGCTCCTAGGACAGGCCAACCATGCTCCTAGGACAGGCCAACCATGTTCCTAGGACAGGCAAACCATGCTCCCAGGACAGGCACACTATGCTCCCAGGACAGGCACACTATGTTCCTAGGACAGCGATCGCATGCCCAAGCTACGAATAGAACAATCAATCAATCCGGGATACAATAATAGTTGGGGGGAAAAAAAGGTACTCAAAATACTTCACGTACCACCACAAGTTAAGCTATAGTACAAATTCTAAATCAAACTCTTCTAATTACAATATGTTGGCGTGAGATGCGGACCCTTCACATGGTCACTTGGTGTGACGCTTTGCTTACATTTTCAAATTAAAACAGTTCTTTGATAGTCAATATTATAAATAAAGAGTAGAGAGCACAACCAAGGAAAATTAGGTTAGACCTCCCCAATCAGTTACAAAATATGTCGCCCCCTCACCTCAGTACATGCAACAGGTGCGGTTTGATTTAGTAAGGTGAGAGGTGTTCCCAGACAGCTCCCAGCTAATGCCATACCTTGTGATTTTGGCACTTCTTTTCTCCCAATCAAATCCCAGTTAGTGGCTCCAAACACAAGCAGCTGACCCTTGACCTTGGGGCATTCCAGTTTCTGCAAAAATGACGCAGTAACTTAAGTATTGTAACATCCAGCAAGACGTTCGAATGCATAATTTTAGCGTCAAGCAAATTTACCGTTTTAAGTTTAAAAAGAAGATAAAGAAAAAGGTTGCCATTAATAAGTTAATTTGATCTGAAAACACTCACAATTTTTTCCTTTACATCGTCAGACACAGTGACAGGCTGCAGGCCAGACTTGGAGGCTGGCCTTCCAGGTTTCTTGGTGTTCTCCTGTTCAAAATCATCAAACTCATCATCACTGCTAAACTCGTCCTTTTTTTTGCCACCTGCTCTCTTCCTCTTTGTTCCACCGTTTCCTGAAACTTCAGTCACCTTCTTGCGTGGCATCTTTGATAAGGATATCTACAGAAAAGAAAAGGGAACTGGTGATATGATATACATGCATGTAAAACGAATGTAACAAGACAGGCCTACTGCTTTATTTGAAACAAAGCAAGTTTAGAAAATATAGCTAATAGAAAAACGGTAGTTATCATTTCTCGTTTTGGTGTATTTAAATCGCTAGGGGGCGCCAACGTGTCAAAATTGCACCCAACATTCTTGGCAAGTTCAATATAAAGTTTCCCTAAAAACTAAACTTTTCACATGCTAGCCTCATTTTACAAGGGACATTGAGCCAACTAACCCTGTAGGAAAGTATTTTCATTTATCGGACTCTGGTCGGATTTAATGGCTGGTTATCGTTAGCGTTGAATGCCTACGTTAGCAAGCTACACGGTGCGCACCAAGACAAAGAACAGCTGCTACTAGATGCGACCGCAAGCTAGCAAACTAGCTACTTATCTGCTAGTTAGTAGCGAGCTAGACGGCGTCGTCATTCATTGAATTGTACTCCAGTAACGCTAACTCTTAGTTTGAAGTTAGTGTTGCCTTCTTACAAAATGAAATGCTGGCTTTCAATTAATTTACCTGACGGCGAAAGTTAGCGTAGGATTTCTGTTAACTAGCTGGGCATTGTAGCCAATCCGCGTAACTTGCCGCTAGCTAGCTACAGTGTTACCCATCGGTAGCTTATGTCACGTTGTTGATATGCATATTGGCTCGCAAGCAAACATTTGCAAATTTATGGAAGATATCCAAACACAAGTTATTGATCACATCGAAAAGTTCGATTAATTAGGTAGCGAGCTATTGTTCGGGATATTTAAATGTATTTACGCATCTCACACGGCGAGCTAGCAAAAATAGACAAATACTAGCTAGGCTCTTGTTGGTTTAGGACAAAGACACAAACATACATGAAAAATACTGATACAAGTTTTCGTTTTTTTTTTTTTAAATCACTGATTAAACAAAGTTAAGGGGGTTAAGGAGCTAATTAAGTAACGTTACTTTAATGAAGACGTTTTGGTCCCTTGAATTCGCTAGCCAACAAAAAAATAATCTCACTGATTTCCTGATTCAGCAGCTCTTGCGTGCTTGTCCGTCTTCCTCGTTTTTGATTGATTTTGAACAAAAGAATCTGCAGTCTCCTCCATCACACCACGTGCCTCATTAATTTACAATTCAGGGAGGACAACAGCCAAGCATCATATATAAAATATGCAAATAGCGCTTCAAGACACTACATTCTTTAAACTTGTGCAGAAAAGTATGCCTATGTCAAATCAAGTAGAGTTTCTTATGTGTCGGTGAAGTTCAGAAACAAAAATAAGCCTACCTATGATGGCAGCAAATATTATTATCTTCTTGAAGCACTAGACCTCTGGGCATCTGGTATTCTCAAACAAGCCCCAATTTTGTGAACTGGTCACCTTTGGTATTTAGCTGTGATGAACTAAAAACTGTGATAACACACGGGACACTCAAAAAAGTGAAGACAGAAGAGAGTCTCGCCACACAACTGTCGCCCTCCTGTGCTCAGGAGTTTAGAGGACGTCCACTGACGTTAAGCCAGCAGCATCCCTGGTTACCTACGCTCATTAGTAAATTAACTTAATCGGTAGTCCTACTTAATACCAACAATCATTGATCTATGGATCAAGACTAGTTTCTAAGTTGTGCAAGTTGAGTTGGTGGGATTTTCGTGTGGTTTCCTCGCAATCCTGGGGCCGCGGCACTTTGTATAGCCACATGGATTGTATCCATTCCCTTAAAGATTTTCAGGCCTTAGACTAGAGGATAAGAGCAGGTTAGTGAAATTACTGCCATGTATGTTTAAGTTGGTGCTTTTAACAAATGGACACATAAAATACAGTTGTGCCTTTTCATTATTATGGCAGAGTTAGCCTTTTGTTGACATCTGAATGATATGTTTAATAAACTTTATTTATATAGCACCTTTCAAAACAGGGTTACAAGGTGCGTTGTTTAATGCAATAAAATGATCCTCCTCTTTTCAATGTCATATATTATAATGTTCCATATTTTCTTTCATAACATAAGTAACACATTTTTAAATGTTGTGTTACAAAATGTCCAATATATATACTATATTAATGAGTTAGCCTACATTTTCCCGGTTCTCTCTTTCTGTCTGTCTCTTTGCTTATCCCACCTCAGCCCACCTCTTTTTAAGAAAGGATCCATGAGGCATACTCTGCTCCAATTGGTTGACTCCCCAGCCATGTGCACCGTTATTGGCTGGCGGTGGTTGAGCTGGTTGTGCTTCGGGGTGAACGGACAGTGCGGGACCGCACACTGCAGTGGGAGGGATCAAAGAAGGGAGGGAGGAGAGACCGCAAAAAAAAAAAAAAAAAGACGGAGACCAGAGTTTTCCCATATCTGGTGGGAAACTCAGTAACTAGGTGTTTGTTCAGAGTGCTAACTTTGTTTTGTACGTTTGCGAAATAGCCAGGGCACAGGGAGGAAAAAACTGACTCATCTTGTCTGGGTCCAGTGAAGGGCTTTTACAGGGAGGGAGCAGAGATGGGTGCAGCCTCTCCAAGCAGGCTATGTTGCTAACACTCCAGACTGCTTCGTGTGTGGAAGCCTAATGGACTGGGGAGCTGAAGCGAGGCGTGTTTGACAGCCGGTGGGCCATTGTAACAGGATCTGGAGGTAAGATCCTATTGTCTGTGCGGTGGGCCTGTCTTTCTCTGCATCTAGCAGCAGTGATATCATCAAGCCTGGGTTTCTCATGTGAAAAGATGGGATAACTCTCCTTAATCTGTTTGAAGGAAAACCCTCCATCGGGTGGTTTCAGGAGAGGTTCTGGAGAGGAGAGGATAAGACTATAATGTAGTTAGCCCCTCGAGCAGCTTTGTTGTAATTGTGACTAATTAGTTGTCTTGGATGGGGATGACCTCTATGATTTCAGTGGCTGGGACAGTATCCACAGGCCCAGAGCAGCCTCTTTATTACAGAGTGGAGGGCAATACCCAAAATGTAATGTGGAATTGAACAGATGGAGACCATAGGGTAGGAGACAACAGTGTATATTCCACACAGTGTTCTATACGTGCCAGTTTAAGTACGTACGTCCAGGAAGATGAGTTGCACATTCAGTGTATTTTTTTTATACTGCAATATTTAACTGTGTATATCTATGTAGTGCACTGGGTCATAAGAGTTGTGCACCTGCTGAAATACCCAGCAGCACTCCATTATTGATGCTTGTTGTTTGACGTCTGGTGTATCTGGCTATTGTTGACATATTTAGATTGGCTATGTGCATATGTGTTAGCTTTAGTGACAAATACTACTAAGTATATGTCTTTATATATATATATATATATATATATATATATATATATATATATATATATATATATATATATATATATATCTTTGAGCATATATAGACTGTTCAAACAGTATGTAAACAGAACTTTTTATGAGACCATCACATCAAAAGAAGAATAGTTGAAGCTCTGTTTCACTAGAAAAGTAACTAAGTTCATATCTCCAGCCTGTTGTTTAGTATGTACTGCGTGTCTGCTGTGTGTGTGAAAAGAGTAGGCGAATGTATTGGGGACTCAGTCTTGTGTGGTAGGCCATGTAAACACTCTTCAAGTGAAATGTTGTGCTATTCATACTCTTTACTCGACAGTCTCCAGGGCAATGATTATTTTGAAAAGCCGTTGGAGGCTAGGCTTGGGTGACATTGTTGAATGACTGGGTATGAAGTGGTCTCAGAAAAAACACAGTTAGCCTATACAGTTCTACGTATGTCTCTGTAAACAGCTCAAAAGTATAGTTTTTAGTGTCTTAGTGGAAATAGTAGGAAGCATGAGACAAATGTCCTCCGCTTCGTAGACAAGGTGACATATGACCTCATTGTGTAGGCTTGTAAACCATGCTTGTAAATGACAGTTAACTAGCACAATACCATGTTGTCAGCAAGGCAGCTTTGACCTGGTCCTAGTCCTGCTCGTGACAAACCTTAGAATAACTTTCTTCATTCAGGCACTGTTCTAAATACCACAGATATGTTTGATTAAGTCTAAGAAGCTCATTGAACATCTTCACTTGACGTGTTGCATTTCATCACACAGTATCAGTGGGTGTTGTTGTTTTTCACTCTGCTTTTTAGTCCACACTGTCGTCTGAGTGGGAGAACAGTGTGCAACACAGACAGGGCTTCCCTCGGTTCAAAACAATCCCAACGCTGTTCTCACATCATAGATTACAGTAGGGCTCTCTCTTTCTCTTGGCTATTGTCTATTCACTAAACCAGCCCACAATATCTATGGATGCCCTTTTCCCCTAGGGCCTAGTGAATTATTCATGGCAATTGACCCACCCGCTTGATCTGGGCATAGTTCAACGGAGAGGGAGGGATGTTCTTATATTAAACCAGACAATTCAGACAGTTTTTCAGCTGAACAAGGACGTTAGTGCTCAAGAGTTTTATGGCGCTGAACTTGTTACACAAGGTTACAGCTGGCATTCGTACACCATATCATTAAAAGAGTTTGTACATTTTCCTATCTATAATAAATGCTCGAATTGTGAAGAAAAAAAGACAATCTCACTGTCCTTGTAGGTCATACAGGCCAGTTAGTCTGTGTGAGTATAGTCGTGAATGAACACATGAAAACTACAGGCCAGTTAGTCTGTGTGAGTATAGTCCTGAATGAACACATGAAAACTACAGGCCAGTTAGTCTGAGTATAATTGTGAATGAACACAAGAAAACTACAGGCTAGTTAGTCTGTGTGAGTATAGTCCTGAATGAACACAGGAAAACTACAGGCCAGTTAGTCTGTCAGTATAATTGGGAATGAACACATGAAAACTAGCAGGCATCATTTTCAGCAGGTTAACTACGTCCGGTTTGTATTGACATACAGTCTTGGAAGTGAGAAACTATGACCATGATGTGCAAAGGTTTTAGGCAGATGTGAAAAAATGTTTGCAAAAACTTTAAAGCATAGAGTCGTCATAGCAAATATTGATTTGATTTAGATTGTTCATTTGTTCATTCATTTTGCATTTAGTTAATTGATAAAAACAAACTTTAACACTTCGATTTTTGAAAGCATTCTTACCTTACACACCTGCCTAAAACCTTTGCACATTACAGTATACTCTACACATCAAATGCCATATTTAACTTTTTTTCAGACAGAAAATCACCTGTTGTGTGTCATCATGGTCATAGTTCCTCACTTCCAAGACCAACGTCAGTGTGCTCCATTGATATCTGAGAGGACTACCCTCCAGCGTCTGAGCTCAGACTAGTACAGTTGCTGGGAAGTGACATGTCTGAATCTGCCACACATGCAGGAGGAATTTGACAGGCTCCTAGTATGGCATAACATCTGTTTACCTGGAGTCTGTGTGTGTGTGTGTGTGTGTGTGTGTGTGTGTGTGTGTGTGTGTGTGTGCGCGCGCGTTTGTGTGAGAGAGAGCAAGATTAGGAGACAGAGTGAGGTATAGAGTTAGTGTGTGTGTGTGTCTTCAGATTTGGAAAGTGTTTCCATCGAATTGTGTGGGACATTTGCAGATAAGAAAGTTGTGTTACTGTAAATGAGACGTTTCAAGTTATTCCATGTCTGTTATTGTGACATGAATTGACAAGAACTGTAGCAGTTTTTTAAAGCGTGGTTTACTGTTGAAATTTGACTCATATTGTAACCTCACAATACCACTGAAACTTATGTTTTTCATTATTATTTGATGTTCGGTTTTAATTGTCACATGTAATAATTGTTAAGTTCTTCGCTTCAGAGTTTATTCTGATCCTGTAGGTTTTGCATGCATTTGTTTCTGATTGGAGTTATCATATTAAGACGGCACTTCATTACTGAATTCATACGTTGATGTGATTTGTCTTGACAGAAAAGCTGATGAGACCACTGCCAAAACCCAAACATGTCCTCAGCACATCCGCTTATCCAGCGAGCTCAGGGTGAGTGTCCAGAATGATGTCTTGATGTTTGATAGATTACCGTTGACATTAAACCAGCTGTATAGATTCATTATTATCAAAACATTGCAAATTAATTGTGGTTGTAACTTTTGAGTGTGCCAGCTGTATTTGTTTTACTAATTTCAGTGTTACAGTTTGTTTCCGAGTGCTTGGACAAAGTGTAAATGTGTATATCACACGTACTTGGGCCATTGTGATTATTTGTTTTGACAATTGTTCCAACAGTAAAAGAAATACAGTGAATTTAATAAAACCTTGATGAATGTCATCTCCATAAAACCTCAGAAGCCTTTGCGCTCTCATAATGTATCCTGTCACTTCCTGTTATTTTATCTTTGAGTGAAACCCCACATTATGAACCAACAGAAGCTCAGGCTGTGGGGGGGGGGGGGGCTTCATCCTACAGTCCATATGGCTGTCTCTAACCCCCACCCTGACCCTGGTGTTTAACACTGAGACACCACGCTGCCAGCGGACTAAGCGCTCCTCAGATACTTCACACCAATCAGGGGTTAGGGAGACGTGGGGTGTTAGGGGGACATGTTTAACTCTTCACTGTTCCACACTGGAAACGGTTAGTGTGTGTGGCAGAATGTATAACACACACACACACACACAAACGAAAAGAAAAAGCTGTGAGGTATAGGCAGAGGGGGACAGACTTGCGTTGGCTCAGGGCTCAGTTGTCCGGGGCAACCATTTTTGAGGCTATGGCAACCGTTCTATTTTCAATTTGAATCATGGCAACCACTTTTATATGTATTTTTTTAATATGATTTTAAAGTGTATTTAAAACGCATCAAATTATTGTAATTCTGCATTAAAGAAAAGAAAAAAAGAAAAAACTGTGAAGTAGTTCAGGGAGGATGAACTGGGAATGGGAAGGTTTGTTTTATGGTGTCATCATGCCTTACTGCTGGGCTGTGAGTTAGTGATTAACCAGGGGATCAGGAGGGACAGGCAGAGTCCTGCTACAGTCAGGTGCTGCACTGAGCTGCAGTGTAAGCCTAGCTAGCTACCGTATGACACAGCCTAGATGGACAGATATGGGAATCAAGAGGGACATGCTGTGTCCTGCTAGCCCTGCTTACAGTCTGGTGTAACCTCCATTAGAAGCAGATTTACAATGACTTAGAGTCAGGTGCTGGGCTGAGCTGCAGGGGCAGCCTTGCTAACTACCGTATGACATGGCCTAGGTGGAGAGACATGGGGTGGCCCGTAATCTTCTCAGTGGGAGTAGCACTGTCAGCTCTAATCTGGCAACCTCATGCCTCCAGTAATAGACTGACAGACAGGATGATGGACATACAGATGGATTGAAAGACCCATAGTAAATATATGTATATACTGTAGATACTGCAATATTTTGTGAACTTGGCCTGGCAGGCCTGTGTTCCTTTGGGGTAAATGTGTCATCGACTAGTCGCCGATATAGTAGTAGAATTGGATATATACATATAACATATTTAACGATTGTATTATTTTACAACCCCTGTTTCATGACATATTGTTCAATATTTGAATAGTAATATTGCGGTTAAGTTAACAGGTTTGCTTTTAATAAATCAAGGAACAGAATACTCCATGTATTTGAAAATCACCCCCCTGTCTGTTTGTTGATCTCTGTATCCTGGGAATTTCCTCTTTTAAGTTGTACAGGCGGGGTTTTGTCTTAGCATGCTTATGATTGAACTGTCTTCGTCTGCGTTGACGCTTTAACAGGTTTGCCACCTTTCACACCCAGTTAGTCACAACAGAGTCTAGTGGGATTGGCTGCTTGATGCTCCCTGCTGTAACCAGGAGAAAAGGCAGGACAACAATGTTTGGGTGTGCCAAACAGTTGTCCTGGAGCAAGAACTCAATAAAATATTTACAACGTAAATCTTCTGGTTTAAACAGTTTAAGTCCAGAAGCCACAGTACTTAGTGGTAACTTTATTTTTGTGCTTTCAGTGCCAACATCTAACGGGGCAACACCTATGGAGGAAGACCAGGGTGAGGAGGAAGAGGGGGAGACGTTTGAGTTTGATGATGGTGAAGACGATCCTACCATGATCACAGACAAAGAGTCTGCACCTAACTCTAACCTCAATAAGAACAGTTTGCCTAAGATAAATGCACATGGCCCTGGTTTTACAAATGAGCTGGCAAAACGTCAAATGAATGGCACTCCCTCTAGTGGCCAGGGTGGACAGATCATGCAGGACAATGCCAATAATTCAGGTGAGTCCATGCTTGTTCCTGCTCTGTTGCTCCAGTGAGTCCTTTTATATAATGAATGATCAAGTTTATGTATTGTTTCAATACCAAAAATTCATAATGATTTATATGTTTTTAGATAGATCATTTATATTAAAGGAGATTTACAACAATATTCTAACTCTTCACATTCATAAAACCTTCCAAAAGATGAATCTTAAATAACGTTGTGTTTCTACAGCTTTCTGGGAGTCTCCTGAAGGGTAAGATATTAAATATTCAAACAGTAAATTGATCAAAAATACATCCGGTTATAATTATGTCTTGACATAATCATATATTTTTATTCAATTTTCATAAAATCTTTGTTGTATGTAGTTTTGGTTCCAACTACTGTTTTGATTTTTGCTTTGTTTCAGAAGATCCATCTCCTCGGAACTCAAGGATACTGGGAAGGATGAAAACTACAGGAGGCCAAACGGTGTTTATGAAGGTAACATTAGGAAGCTCCACAGCTAACAGTGTTTATGAAGGTTGACTTTCATTAGGAAGCTCCACAGCTAACAGTGTTTATGAAGGTTGACTTTCATTAGGAAGCTCCACAGCTAACAGCTTATTCACACTCCTATTGTGTTTTTACATGTCTCCGTCTATACCGTAGTTTAAGATCAGAGATTATAGAGTGCTCCTCTTAGCTTCAGGTGCTTGGATAGATAGAAACAGAGACATAAACACTGCCTAGCTCCATCTTCACCTGTACAGAGCATCCAATAGACAGGAAAGATATCATCAGCTGACCTCCTTTTAATTAGATTGCATTTCCAGGTTGATGCTATGTTGAATCACCAATGTTGATAATATATATTTGATATTCACCGGACTTATACTCACACACACACACACACACACACACACACACACACACACACACACACACACATATATCACGAGTGTCCGTCTGACTGGGGTTGACCCCTGTGTCTCTGTCGACGCCCCTCTCCAGGTTTGGGCTCTGAGTGTGGAACAGAGTGTCTCTATGCCAGAGTCATTAAAAGGCGAGACCGCGTGGTAGCCCCTCCAGGTCTGTGGTCAAACTCTGCTCCGTGTGGTGGGGGGTGGGACTGCATCTCGGTGTTACCGTCCAGAAACCAACCATAGCCCTGGGACTTCTCCGGGGCCAGTGATAGGTTAGCTGTGGAGTGAAGTCAAAATGATCAGAGGAATTTTTACTTCCACACGCTGGGAATTCTGGGAAGGCACAGGGCTTTGGATTGTTTCTGGATGAATTCATGCTGCAATGGGTGATGTCATCATGGGATTGAAAAATCACATAAAATCACAAAATAATCGAGGAATATAATGATCAAATTCACTTCTAATTTAGATTGATTAGGTGAAATGAGAAGCAATCCAGACTGGGTGAGAAGGAGAGGAGTTGAGGCTCTATCCTGTCTAAGCCACACGACGTCAAACAAATCAGTAGTGTCTCATTGACAGGACCAAAGGATCACACACTGGGGAACAGAATTAGATTTCTGGGAGGCTGAATCCTACTGAGATCAAACGCTGGCTTTGGGCATGTGGAATCAGTGGATGCTTGAGAATGTGGGAGATTCGCTACAGACCGTGTTCTCGAGAGGCGCCTAATATCGATGCAAGTTTTCCTCACATCAGTTTGTGTGTGTGTGTGTGTGTGTGTGTGTGTGTGTGTTCAGTTGAGGCACCGCAGCGGGCCAAGGACTGGTTCAGTGTGGTTTCAGAGCTCACACTGCGACTACACAAAGGTACTCTAAGCCCCGCCCCTCAGACTTGTCGCCTCGTCAGACATCCTGTAAACTACTTCCTCCTGTGGTTAAGCCCCGCCCCCCAAGACTAGTTGCCACGTTTGGCATCTTGTAGGCTACATTGATTAAACCCCTCCCCTCTCAATTGTATATTAGATATTCCCTCCTGAAGACCACGCCGTCCTCTCCTAAGCACCTCCCTCCCCTTCTACACTCTGGTCTTCTAGTTAGCGGTGGTCTTCTAGTTAGCGATGGTCTTCTAGTTAGCGGTGGTCTTCTAGTTAGCGATGGTCTTCTAGTTAGCGGTGGTCTTCTAGTTAGCGGTGGTCTTCTAGTTAGCGATGGTCTTCTAGTTAGCGGTGGTCTTCTAGTTAGCGATGGTCTTCTAGTTAGCGGTGGTCTTCTAGTTAGCGATGGTCTTCTAGTTAGCAGGGGTCTTCTAGTTAGCGATGGTCTTCTAGTTAGCGATGGTCTTCTAGTTAGCGGTGGTCTTCTAGTTAGCGATGGTCTTCTAGTTAGCGGTGGTCTTCTAGTTAGCGGTGGTCTTCTAGTTAGCGATGGTCTTCTAGTTAGCGGTGGTCTTCTAGTTAGCGGGGGTCTTCTAGTTAGCGATGGTCTTCTAGTTAGCGGTGGTCTTCTAGTTAGCGATGGTCTTCTAGTTAGCGGTGGTCTTCTAGTTAGCGGGGGTCTTCTAGTTAGCGGTGGTCTTCTAGTTAGCGATGGTCTTCTAGTTAGCGATGGTCTTCTAGTTAGCGATGGTCTTCTAGTTAGCGGTGGTCTTCTAGTTAGCGGGGGTCTTCTAGTTAGCGATGGTCTTCTAGTTAGCGGTGGTCTTCTAGTTAGCGATGGTCTTCTAGTTAGCGGTGGTCTTCTAGTTAGCGATGGTCTTCTAGTTAGCGATGGTCTTCTAGTTAGCGGGGGTCTTTGTAGTTAGCGGGGGTCTTCTAGTTAGCGATGGTCTTCTCGTTAGCGGTGGTCTTCTAGTTAGCGGTGGTCTTCTAGTTAGCGATGGTCTTCTAGTTAGCGGTGGTCTTCTAGTTAGCGATGGTCTTCTAGTTAGCGGTGGTCTTCTAGTTAGCGATGGCTTCTAGTTGGTCGTACTTTAGGACGTACTTTTGGGACTCGTTACGAATTAACAGAAAAGCAACTACCAGATCTGAAGAAAATATGTCTAGATCCTTTTATTTGTATTTTATAAAATGGGCCAAAAGGGAGTTGGTTTATCTTAGTCCTAGTTTAGTTTTAATCAGGTCATAATTCCTCAACAAGTCACTGTTCCATTCTATTCTACTAGATACATCTTGCTGAATCAGCCATTCAAGTCAACAACCTCATCACTCAAGTCTGTGTTAGTCCAAAGCTTCACTCAGCTCTTAAGTGGTAGAAGGCCGAAACAATCTCTCTCTCTCTCTCTCTCTCTCTCTCTCTCTCTCTCTCTCTCTCTCTCTCTCTCTCTCTCTCTCTCTCTCTCTCTCTCTCTCTCTCTCTCTCTCTCTCTCTCTCTCTCTCTCTCTCTCTCACACACACAGAGACTCATCCCACACGCACTCACACACACAGAGAGACTCATAACCACACACACACATCACTCCCAGGACGACCCTACAGAGTGGTGTGTGTGTGTGTGTGTGTTTGTATG
Organism: Aplochiton taeniatus; assembly: GCA_017639675.1. Lineage (NCBI taxonomy): Eukaryota > Metazoa > Chordata > Actinopteri > Galaxiiformes > Galaxiidae > Aplochiton > Aplochiton taeniatus. Next base: position 34,373,191 of record CM030174.1, on the reverse strand, counting down.
ACCCCCAGGATGACCTTACTGAGTGGTGCAGACGTTTGCACATTTTCCCAGACTCCTTTGGGATGTCCTCAGGGTGGTGGCACCGATGCTTACTCTGCTAAAATCAGTCACCTGACTAACCCCAGCAAAATACCCAGCTATGTTCTCTACTGCAAACATACGTCACTCTATTTACAACAAGATGCAAGTAGGACGAAGATTTGTCACTCTATAAGTAGGACAAACATATGTCACTCTATTTACAACAAGATGCAAGTAGGACTAAGATTTGTGATTTTGACAGATTTTGTTCATAAGCTTTTTGCTGTTAATGTTTGCATTCAATATTGTAATGGAATCGTGACACAGTGATTACTAGATGGATCCCCATGTGTTGCTGTTAAAATGTGTGTATGTGTTTGTGTCTGTCTGTGTGTGTATGTGTTTGTGTCTGTCTGTGTGTGTATGTGTTTGTGTGTGTATGTGTTTGTGTTTGTGTCTGTCTGTGTGTGTATGTGCGTGTCTGTCTGTGTGTCGATATTATCACACTCTCTGTACATCACTGCAGCAGCAATAATTAACTAATCGAAAAAGATTTGGCTGTCCTTCAGGGAAATCTCCTATCACGCTGGATACAGACAGCCCAGGAGATACCACCAGTCTAGACAATACGCTCGGCGCTGACCAGAAGTCCAGTCTGGATAACCGATCCAGCCCAGAGGACAGTTCCAATCCAGACCAGAAGTCGAGCCCAGAGAACCGCTCCAGCCCCGACCAGGCCCCTTTGTGTCAGGTGAAGCTGCCGAGCCCCGATGGATCAAACAGTGGAGCCTTGGAGGGCGCGGTCAACCCTGAAGATAACAGCAGTCCAGAGGTCATCTACGACGACGTGCCCTCTGAGAACCCACTGTCCCCAGGGGAAGGTCAGCACTCTGTGTGTCAGACTGACTGGCTGGCTGGCAGTGTGTGTGTCTCTGATTGTGTGTGTGTGTGTGTGTGTGTGTGTGTGTGTGTGTGTCTGTCTGTCTGTCTGTCTGTCTGTCTGTCTGTCTGTCTGTCTACGACGACGTAACCTCTGAGAACCCACTGTCCCCAGTGGAAGGTCAGCACTCTCTGTGTCAGACTGGCTGTGTGTGTGTGTGTGCGTGTGTGCGTGTGTGTGTGTGTGCGTGTGTGTGTGTGTGTGTGTGTGTGTGTGTGTGTGTGTGTGTGTATGTGTGTGCGTGCGTGTGTGTGTGTGTGTGCGTGTGTGTTTGTCTGGGTGTGTATGTGTGTGTTTCTGTACGGGTTTATCTGTTTGTTATGGTGTGTTTTTGTATGTGAGTGTGTGGATACCATTACAGCATGAAGAAGTGAACAGAATACTCATATGAACAAGGTCTGTATCATCCTCTGTGTGTGCCCCTGCTGGTCAATACAGTGTTTATGTATACACCGGTACATACTAACCGCATTAAATCTATATTTATGTTATATGTAGTGCAGTGTTTATGTATACACCGGTACATACTAACCGCATTAAATCTATATTTATGTTATATGTAGTGCAGTGTTTATGTATACACCGGTACATACTAACCGCATTAAATCTATATTTATGTTATATGTAGTGCAGTGTTTATGTATACACCAGTACATACTAACCGCATTAAATCTATATTTATGTTATATGTAGTGCAGTGTTTATGTATACACCGGTACATACTAACCGCATTAAATCTATATTTATGTTATATGTAGTGCAGTGTTTATGAAGCTGTTATGTTTTTTTCTCCGCTGTTTTCCAGATGACATCTACGAGGACGTGGAGAGGCCTGGTGTCCGACGGCCGTCCCTCCACGGCTGGAGCTCCAGTGAGTTTGAGAGTTATGACGAGCAGTCCGACTCTGAGACCAAACCCCCTGTCCGCAGCAGCAGCAGCAACAGCAAGGTGTGTACACTGGAGGAGAGCTCAGGATAAACGGACGTTTAACACTTCAGATTACCCCAGGGTCTATAGTCTCACTGTAATCTGACATCTAACACTTCAGATTACCCCAGGGTCTATAGTCTCACTGTAATCTGACATCTAACACTTCAGATTACCCCAGGGTCTACAGTCTCACTGTAATCTGACATCTAACACTTCAGATTACCCCAGGGTCTATAGTCTCACTGTAATCTGACATCTAACACTTCAGATTACCCCAGGGTCTACAGTCTCACTGTAATCTGACATCCAACACTTCAGATTACCCCAGGGTCTACAGTCTCACTGTAATCTGACATCTAACACTTCAGATTACCCCAGGGTCTACAGTCTCACTGTAATCTGACATCCAACACTTCAGATTACCCCAGGGTCTACAGTCTCACTGTAATCTGACATCTAACACTTCAGATTACCCCAGGGTCTACAGTCTCACTGTAATCTGACATCTAACACTTCAGATTACCCCAGGGTCTACAGTCTCACTGTAATCTGACATCCAACACTTCAGATTACCCCAGGGTCTACAGTCTCACTGTAATCTGACATCTAACACTTCAGATTACCCCAGGGTCTACAGTCTCACTGTAATCTGACATCTAACACTTCAGATTACCCCAGGGTCTATAGTCTCACTGTAATCTGACATCCAACACTTCAGATTACCCCAGGGTCTATAGTCTCACTGTAATCTGACATCCAACACTTCAGATTACCCCAGGGTCTACAGTCTCACTGTAATCTGACATCCAACACTTCAGATTACCCCAGGGTCTACAGTCTCACTGTAATCTGACATCTAACACTTCAGATTACCCCAGGGTCTACAGTCTCACTGTAATCTGACATCTAACACTTCAGATTACCCCAGGGTCTACAGTCTCACTGTAATCTGACATCTAACACTTCAGATTACCCCAGGGTCTATAGTCTCACTGTAATCTGACATCCAACACTTCAGATTACCCCAGGGTCTATAGTCTCACTGTATTCTGACATCCAACACTTCAGATTACCCCAGGGTCTACAGTCTCACTGTAATCTGACATCCAACACTTCAGATTACCCCAGGGTCTACAGTCTCACTGTAATCTGACATCCAACACTTCAGATTACCCCAGGGTCTACAGTCTCACTGTAATCTGACATCTAACACTTCAGATTACCCCAGGGTCTACAGTCTCACTGTAATCTGACATCCAACACTTCAGATTACCCCAGGGTCTACAGTCTCACTGTAATCTGACATCTAACACTTCAGATTACCCCAGGGTCTACAGTCTCACTGTAATCTGACATCTAACACTTCAGATTACCCCAGGGTCTACAGTCTCACTGTAATCTGACATCCAACACTTCAGATTACCCCAGGGTCTACAGTCTCACTGTAATCTGACATCTAACACTTCAGATTACCCCAGGGTCTACAGTCTCACTGTAATCTGACATCCAACACTTCAGATTACCCCAGGGTCTACAGTCTCACTGTAATCTGACATCTAACACTTCAGATTACCCCAGGGTCTACAGTCTCACTGTAATCTGACATCTAACACTTCAGATTACCCCAGGGTCTACAGTCTCACTGTAATCTGACATCTAACACTTCAGATTACCCCAGGGTCTACAGTCTCACTGTAATCTGACATCCAACACTTCAGATTACCCCAGGGTCTACAGTCTCACTGTAATCTGACATCTAACACTTCAGATTACCCCAGGGTCTACAGTCTCACTGTAATCTGACATCCAACACTTCAGATTACCCCAGGGTCTACAGTCTCACTGTAATCTGACATCTAACACTTCAGATTACCCCAGGGTCTACAGTCTCACTGTAATCTGACATCTAACACTTCAGATTACCCCAGGGTCTACAGTCTCACTGTAATCTGACATCTAACACTTCAGATTACCCCAGGGTCTACAGTCTCACTGTAATCTGACATCTAACACTTCAGATTACCCCAGGGTCTATAGTCTCACTGTAATCTGACATCCAACACTTCAGATTACCCCAGGGTCTATAGTCTCACTGTAATCTGACATCCAACACTTCAGATTACCCCAGGGTCTATAGTCTAACTGTAATCTGACATCCAACACTTCAGATTACCCCAGGGTCTACAGTCTAACTGTAATCTGACATCCAACACTTCAGATTACCCCAGGGTCTATAGTCTCACTGTAATCTGACATCCAACACTTCAGATTACCCCAGGGTCTACAGTCTCACTGTAATCTGACATCCAACACTTCAGATTACCCCAGGGTCTACAGTCTCACTGTAATCTGACATCCAACACTTCAGATTACCCCAGGGTCTACAGTCTCACTGTAATCTGACATCTAACACTTCAGATTACCCCAGGGTCTACAGTCTCACTGTAATCTGACATCTAACACTTCAGATTACCCCAGGGTCTTCAGCCTCACTGTAATCTGACATCTAACACTTCAGATGACCCCAGGGTCTTCAGCCTCACTGTAATCTGACATCTAACACTTCAGATTACCCCAGGGTCTATAGTCTCACTGTAATCTTACATCCAACACTTCAGATTACCCCAGGGTCTACAGTCTCACTGTAATCTGACATCCAACACTTCAGATTACCCCAGGGTCTATAGTCTCACTGTAATCTGACATCCAACACTTCAGATTACCCCAGGGTCTACAGTCTCACTGTAATCTGACATCTAACACTTCAGATTACCCCAGGGTCTATAGTCTCACTGTAATCTGTTATCCAACACTTCAGATTACCCCAGGGTCTATAGTCTCACTGTAATCTGACATCTAACACTTCAGATTACCCCAAGGTCTATAGTCTCACTGTAATCTGACATCTAACACTTTAGATTACCCCAGGGTCTTCAGCCTCACTGTAATCTGGCTCACATACTACGTATAACTATGATATCATTTAATTACATACACTCAAATCAACATAAAGAGAAACATACTTGTTTCTTGCTAGCGTAAATCATAATCACAGACATTCATGTAACCCGACCTGCCACAGGACCAGTGTGTTAAATTAGCATCAGCATTTGACACTGCTTTGCCTTAGTGCACCATTGTTCTATTTATGCCACTAGATGGCGCTGCACCCCAGCCTAACATTTAAACCTCTGTACCTAAACTGACTTTAGATTGTGTTCAGCTGCAACCAGCCAACCCCGGTTACACAAGGTTTTGCACTGAGGTTACTGAAATATGGATGTATTCATATTAAACCTCACACGGAAACGTATTTGTGCGCATTGTGTAATGTTTGGAAAGTGCTAGCTGCTTTTGAGGAAGTAGACGTGTGACATGTTGAGCGGTCCACTGCTTCGTCAGCGGACTGGGCTGGTTGTGGTTCCTCTCTGAGTCTCTCTCTGAGTCTCCCCGACCACACACCACTGGTCTGCACTCTGTCCACGCCTTACTCTGCTCTTTCTCTGTCCTCTCTCTCTCTCTCTCTCTCTCGCTCTCTCTCTCTGTTCTCACTCTGCTCTCTCTATCTATTTTCACTCTTGCTCTCTCTCTCTCTGTTCTCTCTCTCTCTCTCTCTCTCTCTCTCTCTCTCTCTCTCTCTCTCTCTCTCTCTGTAATTCTGCTTGGTAGTTATCTCCACTTAAGGAAGATGTCATCAGGACAGTTAAAGTCTGTGTGCATGAATGGCTCTTCAAAATTCACACAGGCCTTTAGAACTGTGTTTTTGTCTGAGAGATTTTTTCCCCCAATATGGTGGTTTTTTTATTTTGGTTGAACTTAAAAGAAGTCATTTTCCCTAAGTGGATTCTGGATATACAGTAGGTGATCTTCTGTTTTTTTAAAGGATTAGCTTTAGCAATCTCTGTTGGAACATGGAACATAGAAAAGAAGGCCAAGACAGAACCCAAAGATTAGGTTTTATTTTCTGCCTACTTTTGTGAATATATGTCGTCCTTCAATCTGCACTTTGAGCTACTTTTTGTGATTGAAATTTGATTGAAAAACTTTCTGATTACTACTCTCTCTATCCTTCTCTCCCTCTCTCTTCCTCTCTATCCTTCTCTTCCTCTCTATCCTTTTCTCCCTCTCCCTTCCTCTCTATCCTTCTCTCCCTCTCTCTTCCTCTCTATCCTTCTCTCCCGCTCTCTTCCTCTCTATCCTTCCCTCCCTCTTTTCTCTTGTCTCTGCTGGCTCCTCCGCTCTCCATCCTTCTTCTACTGGACTCACCGATCCGTCGTCGTTGCCACGGCAGCGGTCCGCGGACGTGCGTGGGTTAAGGGAGCGTTGTGTCCAGACCAGGCGTGAGCTGGCCGTGCACAGACAGAACTGTGACACCAAGGTAGAGCAAAGACTGCCGGACCACTGCAGTATTTATAGACACCAGAGGGTCACTTCTCTTTTCTTTTCTTACAATCCCTTCTTCCTTCCTTTACATCTTCCGTCTGCTTTTCCCTTTGGTTCCTTCTTTTCTTTGTCCCTTCTCCTCCTCCGTAAATCAATGCCAGTTTCTCTTTTGTTTGCACTCGTCAAACATCGGTGCTGGTGTTTCTCTGCTAGGTCCAGCAGCTGATGAAAGAGGCCCGGAATGGCACCAAGGACAGACTGGAGAAGACAAAGCTAGCGATGCTGCGGAAAGTGTCCTTCCTTCAGAGAAAGGACAGCGTAGGTAAGCAGGGAAACACTCTCTGTCCATGGAAGGGAAGGATTTATCTGACCAACTGGATCTCTGTCTGTCTCTCTCTGAGTCTCTGAGGAGAAACAGGGGATGAAGCTGGCTCTCTCTCTCTCTCTCTTAGGAGAAACAGAGGATGATGCTCTCTCTCTCTCTCTCTCTCTTAGAAGAAACAGAGGATGATGCTCTCTCTCTCTCTCTCTTAGGAGAAACAGAGGATGATGCTCTCTCTCTCTCTCTCTCTCTTAGGAGAAACAGAGGATGATGCTCTTTCTCTCTCTCTTAGGAGAAACAGAGGATGATGCTCTCTCTCTCTCTCTCTCTCTCTCTCTCTCTTAGGAGAAACAGAGGATGATGCTGTCTCTCTCTCTCTCTCTCTCTCTTAGGAGAAACAGAGGATGATGCTCTCTCTCTCTCTCTCTCTCTTAGGAGAAACAGAGGATGATGCTCTCTCTCTCTCTCTCTTAGGAGAAACAGAGGATGATGCTCTCTCTCTCTCTCTCTCTCTTAGGAGAAACAGAGGATGATGCTCTCTCTCTCTCTCTTAGGAGAAACAGAGGATGATGCTCTCTCTCTCTCTCTCTCTTAGGAGAAACAGAGGATGATGCTCTCTCTCTCTCTCTCTCTTAGGAGAAACAGAGGATGATGCTGGCTATCTGGATGTGACCGTGTCAGATCTGAAGCACCCCCCTCCCCAGCTGAGCCCAATGCCAGAGGGTCTAAGCTGCCTACAGGTACTGTGTGTGTGTGTGTGTGTGTGTGTGTGTGTGTGTGTGTGTCTGTGTGTGTGTGTGTCTGTGTGTCTGTGTGTGTGTGTGTGTGTGTGTGTGTGTGTGTGTGTGTGTGTGTGTGTGTGTGTGTGTGTGTGTGTGTCTGTGTGTGTGTGCGTGCGTGCGTGTGCTCAAAATAATGCTGACCGGTGTTTCTGTGTCCAGATTGTCAGGCGTCATATCCTTGGTTCCATTGTACAAAGTGAGAGAAGTTACCTGGACTCTCTCAAGAGAATCTTACAGGTGAGCAGAAACCGAGGCTCTTTGACTGTGCTGATCCTGCCTCCAGCAACAAACTGTATTAATGTATACCCAGGTGTGCGAAACATGCTACGCTAAGAACTGAAGCTAATGGTGTCTCTGTCTCCTGTACCTCTGTCCAGTTTTCATTAATAGTGGTAGGCTGTAATATTGATGCTGTTCTAAAACACTTAGTGAGTTTGGTACCTATAAAAAAAAAAGAGAAGGTTTTTATGGTATATTTACAAAAAATGTGTTGTTCAATGGCCGAATTAGTAAAATAGGAAATGGTTTTAAAACATGGTTTTGATCAAAATGCCCTCCAGACAGATGTGACTAAATGACCTCTACGTCTGCAATGTAATGACATGTTCCACGTCTTCTTTGTTAGGAGTACCAGAAACCTCTGTTGGAGCCGGAGACCCGCATCCTGAGCCCCAAGAAGATCCGTCCCATATTTTACCGTCTGCGTGAGATCCTGCAGTGCCACTCCATGTTCCAGATCGCCCTGGCCTCCCGCGTGGCCGAGTGGGACACCAGCGAGAAGATAGGGGACCTCTTTGTTGCTTCGGTCCGTCACCCCCCCCGTGCTTAATGGTTTAGTCCGTCACTTGGTGTCCATGACACCCCCGTGTTTAATGGTTTAGTCCGTCACTTGGTGTCCATGACACCCCCGTGTTTAATGGTTTAGTCCGTCACTTGGTGTCCATGACACCCCCGTGTTTAATGGTTTAGTCCGTTGTCATTTCTTGTTTCTGTCTGGGTTTCTTTTCTTTTTTAGGTTTGCTGTAGATCTCTTAAAGCCAGTGCAAACACACCAGCTCTTTTAAAATGGAATTATATCTTTGATTACGCATATCTAGTGAATATGCTTGTTTGTAATACTATATCTATTATGTTAGTTATCATTGTTAAATGTATGAATCCCTGTTTTGTTCTTTTTACAGTTTTCCAAGTCCATGGTGCTAGACGTGTACAGTGAATACGTCAATAACTTCACCAACGCCATGGCACTTATTAAAAAAGCCTGTATCTCCAAACCTGCCTTCCTGGAGTTTCTGAAAGTAAGACTCCTTTCTCTTTTGCTCACGTCTGTAGTGAAAATAAGGAAGAGCCAAACCCTTTCACCGACTCCTCAGTTGGCGGCCATTGTTGACCTTTGACTTCTGGTTGCAGAAGAAGCAGGCGTCCAGCCCAGACAGGATCACTCTGTACGGCCTCATGGTGAAGCCCATCCAGCGCTTCCCCCAGTTTATTCTGCTGCTGCAGGTACACACCAGGGCAGGGGGGGACAACACACACACACACACACGCACAAACACACACACACACATATACACACACATACACATACAGGCATGCACGCACGCACACACATACAGACACACATACTTATACAGGCACACACACACATACAGACACACGCAGACATGCACACACACAAACACAGTGGGAGACCCTGTATATTATAATAATACAAGTATCATGTGAAATAGATAAGGAATGAAAACATGCAACAACAACCAATATGATAGATCCACACAGCAGTGTTTTAGATTAAAACATTTTTAAATGTATGCTAAATCAATAAGTCAGTATTTTCTTAAAAGTAATTATTATTCTGTAGAAGGCGGTGCTTGGTGTGCACTGTCAAGCATGGTGAGGGAAAAACCCAGGAATTATTTTAGAAGCGAATCTAAGTAAAAATATTCTACCAAAAGTCTGGTTAGTTTCCCACAAGAGGAAGTGAGATTATATAAAATACCCATATAAAAAATTACTAGCGTTAAAATGACTTTGTTAGGCCATTGCTTTTTAAAGATGTTTTTGTTTTGTTTTTAGTTGAAGTTGCCTGCTGGGTGTAACCTGGTTCTGCTGTGTGTGTGTGTGTGTCACTCTGTGTGTGTGTGTGTGTGTGTGTGTGTGTCTGTGTGCCTCTGTGTGTGTGTGTGTGTGTGTCTCCATGTGTGTCTCCATGTGTGTCTCCATGTGTGTCTCCATGTGTGTCTCCGTGTGTGTCTCCATGTGTGTCTCCATGTGTGTCTCTATGTGTGTGTGTGTGCGTGTGTGTGTGTGTGTGTGCGTGCTTGTGTGTGTGTGTGCGCGTGCTTGTGTGTGTGCGTGTGCGTGTGCGTGTGCGTGTGTGTCTGTTCCAGGACATGCTGAAGAACACACCGCGGGCACACCCCGACCGCCTGCCCCTGCAGCTAGCCCTCACAGAGCTGGAGAGCCTGGCAGACAGGCTGAATGAACAGAAGCGTCTGGCAGACCAACAGGCTGAGATCCATCAGCTGGCTCGCAGTGTCGGAGACCGCCATCTCAGCAAGGTCTGTACCCTGAGCAGGGGCGCCTGAACCGGGGGGGGGGGGGGGGGGGGGGGGGGGGGGGGGGGGGGGGATCCCTTGCGGCCCCCCTAACCCTGAGCATCAATATCAGAGTTAAAAGCTGGCTGGCGTGCTTGCCATATTATAATATCTTGTTAGATTAAACTAAAGCTACAGTAGGCGAGTTGCTTTTACATAAAAGATACCTCCAAGTATCAAAAATCGTACTGCACCTGACAGATGTTCCCATGACTTCTGTTACAAAGGAAGCATCTCTACGTGCATGTCAATCAGTCTGGGTAACAAACATCAACGAGCTATCTAGCTAGCAATGAACTTAACTAAATGAGCAATTAGCAAGTTTTCTGGTTAAAGGGCTTTTTTGGTAGTTGAAAATGAGGGGTCAACTTCAAAACCCCAGAAACGTGTATCAACAAACAGTGTACAGAGTATTTTCACCCCTTATGTTCCATGCCGGAAGCTGTAGAAAATAAATCAGGTAACTGGAGCTTGTACACATTCAAGGTTGGTAAGGATTACAAGTCCATGCACGACCTCACAGGGCGCTCTCCTGGGGAGCAGGTTAAAGGTTTCTGAAGGCAGGGAGACGGTCAGAGGCAGGAGACCTGATGATCTGCTACCCTAGCTGGGGGTTCCCAGTGTGCCCGCACTGAAACACCCAGGAGCTATGGCTGCCCCGGGTCCGCTGAAGACGAGATATGAAATGAAATCCTGGCAACAACATTTCACATTCTATTTAGATGATCAGTTCATGACACTAATGTTGTCATGTGTGGAAAAAGATCTAAAAATCTAATGCTAGTTCTCTATTAGAATGCCAAGGACTGTCAGTGTTCGGGAATGCCCCAACATGGGGGCTATGATACTGTTGTTCTATTTTACCGACATCATGTGCAATTATTGTTCTTCTCTCTCTCTCTCTCTCTCTCTCTCTCTCTCTCTCTCTCTCTCTCTCTCTCTCTCTCTCTCTCTCTCTCTCTCTCTCTCTCTCTCTCTCTCTCTCTCTCTCTCTCCCTCTCTCCCCCCTTAGCTGTTGAGCTCAGACCAGAGGCAACTGATCCAGTGTGAGGTGCTGATTGAGACGGTCTACGGCGACAAGGGGCAGGTTCTCAAGTCCAAGGAGCGCAAGGTGTTCCTGCTCAACGACACCCTCATCTGTGCCAACATCAACCTCAAGTGAGTGTCTGTCTCCTGGACCACACTGGTAACAAGTTACATGCCTTTTACGATGTGCCATATGAATGAGGACATTTCTTGGGGGAAGGCATTGTGTAATTAGGGCGTCTCAGTCGTGGCAGAGAGTCCTGAAAAGCTGCTCACCATTTCACACATGGCTGCCTTTTCAAATGAGGCCAGTTCTCATTCTTCCTGTTTTTTTTTTCATTTTTTTTTCTCCACAATGCTGAAGTAGGTTTGAGAGCAATGGCATTGATAACATCATTAACGAGGAGAGGTAACGAACGCTCCCCTTTGGACAACTCCCGCCTGTTCTGATCAAAGGGCATAAATGACTTTCTACCAATTAATACCCCTTCTATTTAGCTAGTGCAGACAACGACCTCAACATTTCCACACATATATGAATCAAGAGCGTGGAGACTGTATGAATAAAAATGGCACTGGAATCAGTGAGAGGTTTCAAAAAGGAATTCAATGGACAAACACATAATCATGTCCTGTGCTTTCTTCCATGTTGATTCAAAAGGCCCTGGCCTACTTTCTATGGAGATTCCTTTGAGCTTTGAATAATAATAATAATAATAATAATAACAACACATGGGATATGTAAGCGCCTTTCTAGTAACTCAAGGACAAAGTACAAAGAGCTTTGGGTGTCTAGAAAAGCGCTATAGCAAGTGTAATCCATTATTATTCATGAAATGAAACATACAGGAGGTAGGCTAAGCTTTTCTCTGGTCTCTTCCTGGCGTCCATCACCTTGTCCTGCGGGCTGTACTGTTTGGTTGTAGTTGAGGCTTTCCATTAACACTGGGGCCACTCAAACTGTAGGCATTTACTGCAAAGTAAAGACTTCACTAAGTACCATGTTATAGAAATACAAAGGGTTAGGTTAACAGCTGTTCTCATAGAAGTGCTTGAATTGATTTGAATCTGTTTGAATCTACATGAGTCCAATTGCATAAAAATTATTCCTTACTTTTGACCAATGGCATAGCCTAGAACAATCCTATTCCCACCGCACAGTTTATTATTTTTTTAAATATATTTTTTGTGGCATTTTCTGCTTTATTGGATAGTAGAGTTGAGAGATAAACAGGAAAGGCAGGAGAGAGAGAGAGAGAGAGAGAGAGAGAGAGAGAGAGTGAGGGGATGACATGCAGCAAAGGTTTTGATGCAAGGTCTTCCTGTTAGGACTCCAGTACAAGCATTTATTGACTGATCTAGGCATGCTTTGATTGGCCCATCACAATGGGCTTGGAAAATGGTGGTTTTCTCTCGGGGTTTTAATATATTGAAATATTTTATTTTTAAATCACTTGTTTGTTTTTTACCCAATAGGGGTCCTCCTGACATCAGCAGCTTGGTGCCGGTAGGCCCCAAATACTCTGTGAAGTGGAGCGCCCCCTTGCTGCAGGTGCAGGTAGTGGAGGTGGGCCAGGAGAGCTTCCAGAACAAAGATGGCCTCCTCCAGCACGGCGCGGTCAAACGCCTCCACTCCTCCTCCTCCTCTGTCGCTCCAGCGGGTAAGCTCAGTGGCCACGGTCCACTGGACAAACTCAACCACAGGCAAATAGTCTACCTGGCCTTAAAGCTGGAGAACTTACAGAGAGTATTATAGTTTATTTGGTGTCAAAGCTTTCCTCTTGCCAGGCATAAAGCTAAAACATAAAGGCATCGTTAGATGGGGTGTCTCCTGTAAATCCTAGTCTTTGAACTGGGTCGAACTGGGAGGGAGGTGTTTTGCATGGCTTGTGGTTCACTTCTATAGATATGTATAGCTTTGGTTACCCGCTGCACTGACTACAAACACACCCCCTAAACCAACCCAATAATATACAGAGGCACGCACACGCATGCACACACACACACACACATACACACACACACACACACACACACACACACACACACACACACACACACACACTCTGTTTTGGCCCACTTGAACAACTCGCTGTCAGCGTTGCCTGTCTGTGTAGAGTTGTCTCCGCTGAACTCAAACCAAATCATTCCTCCTGGAGCCTCCTCCTCCTGGCACGCCCGTGTGTTAAAGCAGCCATCGTCCCCGCCCCCCGGGGGAGCTCTCAGATGTACCCCCCCCCCCCCCCAGTCACCCAGCATCAGCACCCGAACGGCGTTATTTCAATTTCCATCCTCACTTGGAGCTTCCCTTGCCCTTAACCACAAATACTCAAAGTTATTTTTATGATACCAACAGGCTTTTCTTTAGCTCTGGGTATGTTGGTGAGTGAAATGGAGAGTTGATATGAAGAATGGTATTGAAGAGAGAGAGCACAG
>CM030174.1:34324754-34357254 GCA_017639675.1 Aplochiton taeniatus | reverse complement strand
TGCACACACGCTGAACACTAAAACAGGTGTTCAGACCCACTAGTGCACACACGCTGAACACTAAAACAGGTGTTCAGACCCACTAGTGCACACACGCTGAACACTAAAACAGGTGTTCAGACCCACTAGTGCACACACGCTGAACACTAAAACAGGTGTTCAGACCCACTAGTGCACACACGCTGAACACTAAAACAGGTGTTCAGACCCACTAGTGCACACACGCTGAACACTAAAACAGGTGTTCAGACCCATTAGTGCACACACGCTGAACACTAAAACAGGTGTTCAGACCCACTAGTGCACACATTGTTTTTCTGTCTCTCTCTCTCTTTCCCTCTCCCCCACACACACATGCACCCCGACTTTCAAACATCACATGAAATACGTAAATATTTAATTTTCTTTACTCTTTTTGTTGACAGTTTTTCCTCGAGTGTGCATGCATATTTTGGCCCATAAAATAATTATCAATGGATACAAGCTTATGATGCATGATGCTTTCATAAACTAATAAATCAATATATATATATCTCACTCGCAAGTACAAACTAAAGGTTTCTAAATAATTTCCACTGTGGGCACACAAATTGTTTTTAATCTCTTTCTCTGTCCGTCTGTCTGTCTGTCTGTCTGTCTGTCTGTCTGTCTGTCTGTCTGTCTGTCTGTCTGTCTGTCTGTCTGTCTGTCTGTCTGTCTGTCTGTCTGTCTGTCTGTCTGTCTGTCTGTCTGTCTGTCTGTCTGTCTGTCTGTCTGTCTGTCTCTATCCTGTCTTTACCCCTGTACCTCCCTCCAGAACCTCAACACCACTGTGGGCCAGGACTGGTGCTTGGCTCTCCAGAGGCTCATCCGCATCAAAGAGGATGAGATCCAGAGTGCCAACAAGTGCCGTCTGCGGCTGTCAGTGCCAGGCAAGCCTGACAAGTGAGTGCCAATGGTTGGGGTGAATGTGGGGACAAGTGGAGCTTGGCAGACAGTTAGCGTTAGTGTGTGTGTGTGTGTGTGTGTGTGTTAGAATGACTGTGTGTATGTGTTTCAGAATGACTGTATGTGTGTGTGTGTGTTAGAATGACTGTGTGTATGTGTTTCAGAATGACTGTGTGTGTGTGTTTGTGTGTGTGTGTTTGAATGACTGTGTATGGTGTGTACTCTGTTCCAATACAACCCTTCTAAGAACAGGGCTACTGAACATGAATTTGCCGGGTTAGGGTTAGAGGGTTAGGGTTAGGGTTAGAGTATTAGGGTTAGAGTGTTAGGGTTAGGGTGTTAGGGTTAGGGTGTTTATTGTTAGGGTTAGGGTGTTAGAGTTAGAGTGTTGGGTGTTAGGGTTAGAGTGTTAGGGTTAGGGTTAAGTATGTAAAGTACGTAAAGTTAGGGCAGTGCTATCCTCACAGGCTGTGATGGTTAGGGCGAGGGTTAGGGCGAGGGTTAGGGTTATGGTGAGGGTTATGGTGAGGGTTAGGGTTATGGTGAGGGTTATGGTTAGGGTGAGGGTTATGGTGAGGGTTAGGGTTATGGTGAGGGTTATGGTTAGGGTGAGGGTTATGGTGAGGGTTAGGGTTAGGGTTAGGGTTATGGTTAGGGTTAGGGTTAGGGTTATGGTGAGGGTTAGGGTTATGGTGAGGGTTAGGGTGAGGGCTAAGGCGAGGGTTAGGGCTATGGTTAGGGCTAGGGTTATGGTGAGGTCTAGGGTTAGGGTTATGGTCAGGGCTAGGGTTATGGTGAGGGCTAAGGTTATTGTTAGATTCAGTGTCTCCCTTTTCCACCTTTCAGCACAAACATCTCTCGACCTCCTTTGGTGGTAGCAGTGACTCACTTTGTGCTGTAAAGACCTACAGATACAATGCACATTAACGAGTGTGTCACCTGTTTGGGCTCGGTCATGAGAGTCAACATGGCTCAGTGTCTGTGTACCTCTTTGTAAATATGTGTGTGTTTTCTGCCTCCTAGATCTGGCCGGCCCGTGAGTTTTATGGTGGTCTTGAACACGCCTAACCCCCTCAGTAAGGTCTCCTGGGTGAACCGGCTACACCTGGCTAAGATATCCCAGAGTGAGTAGAGTTGACTCTTAGATCCATCTGGAGTACAGAGAGTAGTATTGAACATTTATAAAACAACCCTTTAAACAATAAGTTTCACCTGGCTAAGATATCCCAGAGTGAGTAGAGTTGACTCTTAGATCCATCTGGAGTACAGAGAGTAGTATTGAACATTTATAAAACAACCCTTTAAACAATAAGTTTCACCTGGCTAAGATATCCCAGAGTGAGTAGAGTTGACTCTTAGATCCATCTGGAGTACAGAGAGTAGTATTGAACATTTATAAAACAACCCTTTAAACAATAAGTTTCACCTGGCTAAGATATCCCAGAGTGAGTAGAGTTGACTCTTAGATTCATCTGGAGTACAGAGAGTAGTATTGAACATTTATAAAACAACCCTTTAAACAATAAGTTTCACCTGGCTAAGATATCCCAGAGTGAGTAGAGTTGACTCTTAGATTCATCTGGAGTACAGAGCGTAGTATTGAACATTTATAAAACAACCCTTTAAACAATAAGTTTCACCTGGCTAAGATATCCCAGAGTGAGTAGAGTTGACTCTTAGATTCATCTGGAGTACAGAGCGTAGTATTGAACATTTATAAAACAACCCTTTAAACAATAAGTTTCACCTGGCTAAGATATCCCAGAGTGAGTAGAGTTGACTCTTAGATTCATCTGGAGTACAGAGAGTAGTATTGAACATTTATAAAACAACCCTTTAAACAATAAGTTTCACCTGGCTAAGATATCCCAGAGTGAGTAGAGTTGACTCTTAGATTCATCTGGAGTACAGAGCGTAGTATTGAACATTTATAAAACAACCCTTTAAACAATAAGTTTCACCTGGCTAAGATATCCCAGAGTGAGTAGAGTTGACTCTTAGATTCATCTGGAGTACAGAGAGTAGTATTGAACATTTATAAAACAACCCTTTAAACAATAAGTTTCACCTGGCTAAGATATCCCAGAGTGAGTAGAGTTGACTCTTAGATTCATCTGGAGTACAGAGAGTAGTATTGAACATTTATAAAACAACCCTTTAAACAATAAGTTTGACCTGGCTAAGATATCCCAGAGTGAGTAGAGTTGACTCTTAGATTCATCTGGAGTACAGAGCGTAGTATTGAACATTTATAAAACAACCCTTTAAACAATAAGTTTCACCTGGCTAAGATATCCCAGAGTGAGTAGAGTTGACTCTTAGATTCATCTGGAGTACAGAGCGTAGTATTGAACATTTATAAAACAACCCTTTAAACAATAAGTTTCACCTGGCTAAGATATCCCAGAGTGAGTAGAGTTGACTCTTAGATTCATCTGGAGTACAGAGAGTAGTATTGAACATTTATAAAACAACCCTTTAAACAATAAGTTTCACCTGGCTAAGATATCCCAGAGTGAGTAGAGTTGACTCTTAGATTCATCTGGAGTACAGAGAGTAGTATTGAACATTTATAAAACAACCCTTTAAACAATAAGTTTCACCTGGCTAAGATATCCCAGAGTGAGTAGAGTTGACTCTTAGATTCATCTGGAGTACAGAGAGTAGTATTGAACATTTATAAAACAACCCTTTAAACAATAAGTTTGACCTGGCTAAGATATCCCAGAGTGAGTAGAGTTGACTCTTAGATTCATCTGGAGTACAGAGCGTAGTATTGAACATTTATAAAACAACCCTTTAAACAATAAGTTTCACCTGGCTAAGATATCCCAGAGTGAGTAGAGTTGACTCTTAGATTCATCTGGAGTACAGAGCGTAGTATTGAACATTTATAAAACAACCCTTTAAACAATAAGTTTCACCTGGCTAAGATATCCCAGAGTGAGTAGAGTTGACTCTTAGATTCATCTGGAGTACAGAGAGTAGTATTGAACATTTATAAAACAACCCTTTAAACAATAAGTTTCACCTGGCTAAGATATCCCAGAGTGAGTAGAGTTGACTCTTAGATTCATCTGGAGTACAGAGAGTAGTATTGAACATTTATAAAACAACCCTTTAAACAATAAGTTTCACCTGGCTAAGATATCCCAGAGTGAGTAGAGTTGACTCTTAGATTCATCTGGAGTACAGAGCGTAGTATTGAACATTTATAAAACAACCCTTTAAACAATAAGTTTCACCTGGCTAAGATATCCCAGAGTGAGTAGAGTTGACTCTTAGATTCATCTGGAGTACAGAGCGTAGTATTGAACATTTATAAAACAACCCTTTAAACAATAAGTTTCACCTGGCTAAGATATCCCAGAGTGAGTAGAGTTGACTCTTAGATTCATCTGGAGTACAGAGCGTAGTATTGAACATTTATAAAACAACCCTTTAAACAATAAGTTTCACCTGGCTAAGATATCCCAGAGTGAGTAGAGTTGACTCTTAGATTCATCTGGAGTACAGAGAGTAGTATTGAACATTTATAAAACAACCCTTTAAACAATAAGTTTCACCTGGCTAAGATATCCCAGAGTGAGTAGAGTTGACTCTTAGATTCATCTGGAGTACAGAGAGTAGTATTGAACATTTATAAAACAACCCTTTAAACAATAAGTTTCACCTGGCTAAGATATCCCAGAGTGAGTAGAGTTGACTCTTAGATTCATCTGGAGTACAGAGAGTAGTATTGAACATTTATAAAACAACCCTTTAAACAATAAGTTTCACCTGGCTAAGATATCCCAGAGTGAGTAGAGTTGACTCTTAGATTCATCTGGAGTACAGAGAGTAGTATTGAACATTTATAAAACAACCCTTTAAACAATAAGTTTCACCTGGCTAAGATATCCCAGAGTGAGTAGAGTTGACTCTTAGATTCATCTGGAGTACAGAGCGTAGTATTGAACATTTATAAAACAACCCTTTAAACAATAAGTTTGACCTGGCTAAGATATCCCAGAGTGAGTAGAGTTCACTCTTAGATTCCTCTGGAGTACAGAGCGTAGTATTGAACATTTATAAAACAACCCTTTAAACAATAAGTTTCACCTGGCTAAGATATCCCAGAGTGAGTAGAGTTGACTCTTAGATTCATCTGGAGTACAGAGCGTAGTATTGAACATTTATAAAACAACCCTTTAAACAATAAATTTCACCTGGCTAAGATATCCCAGAGTGAGTAGAGTTGACTCTTAGATTCATCTGGAGTACAGAGCGTAGTATTGAACATTTATAAAACAACCCTTTAAACAATAAGTTTCACCTGGCTAAGATATCCCAGAGTGAGTAAAGTTGACTCTTAGATTCATCTGGAGTACAGAGAGTAGTATTGAACATTTATAAAACAACCCTTTAAACAATAAGTTTCACCTGGCTAAGATATCCCAGAGTGAGTAGAGTTGACTCTTAGATTCATCTGGAGTACAGAGCGTAGTATTGAACATTTATAAAACAACCCTTTAAACAATAAGTTTCACTACATAATCATCTACTGCTTGAGAAACGGGTCTGAGTTGAAATGTGTTTTCCTGTTTCCAAGTTAACCAGGCCGTTGTCCTGTGTTCCTACAGGGGAGGAGAACCTACCAGGCTGGGACCACGCCGAGGATGATGGGAAAACCAAAGCTCCGTTCTGGTGCCCGCTGCTGGCCTGTCGGGTGCCCGTCCTCAGCCCCCGGACACCCCAGCCCAAGGTGAGCCCCAGAACAGCCCAGAACAGCCCAGAACAGCCCCAGAACAGCCCAGAACAGCCCAGAACAGCCCCAGAACAGCCCAGAACAGCCCCAGAACAGCCCCAGAACAGCCCAGAACAGCCCCAGAACAGCCCAGAACAGCCCAGAACAGCCCCAGAACAGCCCAGAACAGCCCAGAACAGCCCAGAACAGCCCAGAACAGCCCCAGAACAACCCAGAACACCCCTGAACCCCCCCTAGAACAGCCCAGAACAGCCCAGCCCAATGTGAGCTCCAGACCAGCCCAGACCAGCCTAGACCAGCCCAGCCCAGCCCAGACCAGTCCAGCCCAGCCCAGCCCAGCCCAGCCCAGCCCAGCCTAGACCAGCCCAGTCCAGCCCAGTCCAGCCCAGTCCAGCCCAGTCCAGCCCAGTCCAGTCCAGTCCAGTCCAGGACATGATCAATACACAGGGCTGTTGGCTCGTTCGTTTTATCTTTCATTCATTCATTCATTCCTTCATTCATTCATTCATTCATTCATCCACGGGAAGAGAATAGTTATCACTGGATGATATATGGAGGATGGAGGGGAGGAATGGTCAGATAAATATGGACATGTCACTATTGTTAAGCCCAGGATAATAAATATGGACATGTCACTATTGTGAAGCCCAGGATAGTAAATATGGACATGTCACTATTGTGAAGCCCAGGATAATAAATATGGACATGTCACTATTGTGAAGCCCAGGATAGTAAATATGGACATGTCACTATTGTTAAGCCCAGGATAATAAATATGGACATGTCACTATTGTGAAGCCCAGGATAGTAAATATGGACATGTCACTATTGTTAAGCCCAGGATAATAAATATGGACATGTCACTATTGTTAAGCCCAGGATAGTAAATATGGACATGTCACTATTGTTAAGCCCAGGATAATAAATATGGACATGTCACTATTGTGAAGCCCAGGATAGTAAATATGGACATGTCACTATTGTGAAGCCCAGGATAGTAAATATGGACATGTCACTATTGTTAAGCCCAGGATAATAAATATGGACATGTCACTATTGTGAAGCCCAGGATAGTAAATATGGACATGTCACTATTGTTAAGCCCAGGATAATAAATGTGTGGAGGATCAACGATGAAACGACGTATATAAATAATAATAATATAATTAATAATAATAATGTAATATAAAAGGTAAAGGAAGCGTGAACGGGCAAAGCTTTGGAAAAAGGAGAGCAGCTTTGTGAGAAACCCCAGGAGGATTGTGGGGGATTAAACGGTCCCTCCTTTGAGAGGCTGGAGGTGGTCTTTTTTGTGCGTCGCGTGCTGTGATTATAAGATTACGCCAGTCTGAACACACTGGCACTGCCAGTCTGAACACATTGGCACTGCCAGTCTGAACACACTAGCGCTGCCAGTCTGGGCTGCTTCCCTCCTGGCTGCCAGCGCTTTGGAGAGCGGCCCAAACCCGCCAGACACAGGAATGGAGCCGTTTGAAAACACGAAAATAAAACAAAAAGAAAATGGAACCTGGCCCTGTCGGTTACATGTCGAGCAGCTCTCTAGCCCACCTAGGGCCTTGCTGCCGGCCATTCAGTGTGTGTGTGTGTGTGTGTGTGTGTGTGTGTGTGTGTGTGTGTGAGTGAATGCAAGCATGCCTACAGGTCCAATGCTTTCATCCTCAGACACTTAGACATTGTCCTTTCTCTTCCTGGTTTTCTATCGTGAGTATTCCAAGCTATTTTGAAACGTGTGTGCATTCATCTCTAATCGTGGATGGGGAACACACACACACACACACACACACACACACACACACACACACGACAGTCCTGTCAGTATTAAAGTCTCTCTGATACCATGAGTCACGTAGTGTCTAGTTTCAAAGCCCCGAGGGGGACGTTAGGGAGCCTGCCATGTTAACGGAGAGTCTCCTCGGTGTCTCTGTGTCTCTGTGTCTCTGTGTGTCTCTGTGTCTCTGTGTCTCTGTGTGTGTCTCTGTGTCTCTGTGTGTGTCTCTGTGTCTCTGTGTCTCTGTGTCTCTGTGTCTCTGTGTCTCTGTGTGTCTCTGTGTCTCTGTGTCTCTGTGTCTCTGTGTGTGTCTGTGTCTCTGTGTCTCTGTGTCTCTGTGTGTCTCTGTGTCTCTGTGTCTCTGTGTCTCTGTGTGTGTCTCTGTGTCTCTGTGTCTCTGTGTCTCTGTGTGTGTCTCTGTGTCTCTGTGTGTCTCTGTGTCTCTGTGTCTCTGTGTCTCTGTGTGTCTCTGTGTCTCTGTGTCTCTGTGTGTCTCTGTGTCTCTGTGTCTCTGTGTCTCTCTGTGTCTCTGTGTCTCTGTGTCTCTGTGTCTCTGTGTGTGTCTCTGTGTCTCTGTGTCTCTGTGTCTCTGTGTGTGTCTCTGTGTCTCTGTGTCTCTGTGTGTCTCTGTGTCTCTGTGTCTCTGTGTCTCTGTGTGTCTGTGTCTCTGTGTGTCTCTGTGTCTCTGTGTCTCGGTGTCTCTGTGTGTCTCTGTGTCTCTGTGTCTCTGTGTGTGTCTCTGTGTGTCTCTGTGTCTCTGTGTCTGTGTGTCTCTGTGTCTCTGTGTCTCTGTGTGTCTCTGTGTCTCTGTGTCTCTGTGTCTCTGTGTCTCTGTGTGTGTCTCTGTGTCTCTGTGTGTCTCTGTGTCTCTGTGTCTCTGTGTCTCTGTGTCTCTGTGTGTCTGTGTCTCTGTGTCTCTGTGTCTCTGTGTCTCTGTGTCTCGGTGTCTCTGTGTCTCTGTGTGTGTCTCTGTGTCTCTGTGTCTCTGTGTCTCTGTGTCTCTGTGTGTGTCTCTGTGTCTCTGTGTCTCTGTGTGTCTCTGTGTCTCTGTGTCTCTGTGTGTCTCTGTGTCTCTGTGTCTCTGTGTGTCTCTGTGTCTCTGTGTCTCTGTGTGTCTCTGTGTCTCTGTGTCTCTGTGTGTCTCTGTGTCTCTGTGTCTCTGTGTCTGTGTCTCTCTGTGTGTCTCTGTGTGTCTCTGTCTCTCTGTCTCTCTGTGTCTCTGTGTCTCTGTGTGTCTCTGTGTCTCTGTGTCTCTGTGTGTCTGTGTCTCTCTGTGTCTCTGTGTCTCTGTGTCTCTGTGTTTCTGTGTCTCTGTGTGTCTCTGTGTCTCTGTGTCTCTGTGTCTCTGTGTCTCTCTGTGTCTCTGTGTCTCTGTGTCTCTGTGTGTCTCTGTGTGTCTCTGTGTCTCTGTCTCTCTGTCTCTCTGTGTCTTCTGTGTCTCTGTGTGTCTGTGTGTCTGTGTCTCTGTGTCTTCTGTGTCTCTGTGTCTCGGTGTCTCTGTGTCTCTGTGTCTCTGTGTCTCTCTGTCTCTGTGTGTCTCTCTGTCTCTCTGTCTCTCTGTGTCTCTGTGTCTCTGTGTCTCTCTGTGTCTCTGTGTCTCTGTGTGTCTCTGTGTGTCTCTGTGTCTCTGTGTCTCTGTGTCTCTGTGTCTCTGTGTGTCTGTGTGTCTGTGTCTCTGTCTCTCTGTGTCTCGGTGTCTCTGTGTCTCTCTGTGTCTCTGTGTGTCTCTGTGTCTCTGTGTCTCTGTGTGTCTGTGTCTCTCTGTGTCTCTCTGTGTCTCTGTGTGTCTGTGTGTCTCTGTGTGTCTGTGTCTCTCTGTGTCTCTGTGTCTCTGTGTCTGTGTGTCTCTGTGTCTCTGTGTCTCTGTGTCTCTGTCTCTCTGTGTCTCTGTGTCTCTGTGTCTCTGTGTGTCTCTGTGTCTCTGTCTCTCTGTGTCTCTGTCTCTCTGTGTCTCTGTGTCTCGGTGTCTCGGTGTCTCTGTCTCTCTGTGTCTCTGTGTCTCTGTCTCTCTGTCTCTCTGTGTCTCTGTGTCTCTGTGTCTCTCTGTGTCTCTGTGTCTCTGTGTCTCTGTGTCTCTCTGTGTCTCTGTGTGTCTCTGTGTCTCTGTGTCTCTGTGTCTCTGTCTTTCTGTCTCTCTGTGTCTGTGTGTCTGTGTGTCTCTGTGTCTCTGTGTCTCTCTGTGTCTCTCTGTGTCTCTGTGTCTCGGTGTGTCTCTGTGTCTCTGTGTCTCTGTCTCTCTGTGTGTCTCGGTGTCTCGGTGTCTCTGTGTCTCTGTGTCTCTGTGTCTCCGGTCACTGGGAGCACCACAGGCAGAGACAGCGTCGGCACGGCGATGGTTGCTGTTTTTGGAACCTCCCCAAAACAAGAGCTTAGTTTTATATCGGATAACGTTTTAGCTAATTTGTAGTTTTACATCCTTTCATTAGACTCGCTACATTTTTTCCACTTTAGATTACATTAGCTACATTTTATATCTTTTATTAGCATGGCTAACCCCCCCACCCCCACCCCCCTCCATTTAAAAGGCAATGACTCAGCATTTATAACACATTCTGCATTATTCATCTTCAAAGAATGTCGCCACAGTGATTTAAAACCTAGTTGTTTTTTTACCATGGGATATGTCTGAGGCTGTCTATCATTCCAATATGAAGTTGTTTTTGTGTGGTTTTCATTTACCGATCCGTTATTAAAAACAATCGCAGCTATTTCTGAGGAGCAGGAGAGTGTCCTGAAGGTTACTATAGGTTACCGTATCCTAGAACCAGTAATATGAAAGTCCCAAGCCCAGACTATAACAGGAACCATGACCCTGCAATGCACATAAAGCAGCTGGTTTTTCTGAACCTGTGTATATCATTGTATGGAGAGAAGCCTGCTGTGTTGCATCAAGACTTTCAGTATTCAACAATCCCCCCAAAAATCCCAATGTCCCTATTGACTGGAGTGCAGGTTTAAGATCAAAGCAAGAGTTGTTCACTTTTCTCTTGCAAGGCGTAGTTAGTATTCTGTTTCCGAGCGCCGCTGCAGTTTGCTCGTAGCAGGGCTCTGACAAGGAGGCTTCAAATGTAGAGGAAAAGTGCACTGTTGGCATTTCAAATGGACAAAATATCAAACTCATTTAAAACAGAAGTATGCAAAAGTAAGCATCTTATGTGCAAGTGTGTGTGTGCGTGCCTGTCTGTCTGTCTGTCTGTCTGTCTGTCTGTCTGTCTGTCTGTCTGTCTGTCTGTCTGTCTGTCTGTCTGTCTGTCTATCTCTGTGTCTATCTGGCTGTCTGTCTCTGTGTCTGTCTTTTTTTTAAACAGCTAGTTCCAATCACACTATTATACAGTGACTC
This sequence comes from Aplochiton taeniatus, assembly GCA_017639675.1. Lineage (NCBI taxonomy): Eukaryota > Metazoa > Chordata > Actinopteri > Galaxiiformes > Galaxiidae > Aplochiton > Aplochiton taeniatus. The sequence goes on along the minus strand of CM030174.1, from coordinate 34,346,451 downwards.
CCCTTCTGAATGTTTAACGGACCCTCGCCACTAGACTAACTGGCCACGCTGTTCAAAATGCTTTCTAAACAACAGAAACCGATTCAAAGTATTGTAGTTTTTTTTCAGTTTTTTTTCTCCATTTGCTGTTTTTGTATTATTCCCCTCTCCGTCGTACTTGGAAGAGAGGCCAAAGATACCTCATATCTCCCATTGAATCTTATATCTTTATATCTTATATCTCCCATTGAATCTTATATCTTTATATCTTATATCTCCCATTGAATCTTATATCTTTATACCTCATATCTCCCATTGAATCTTATATCTTTATATCTCATATCTCCCATTGAATCTTATATCTTTATACCTCATATCTCCCATTGAATCTTATATCTTGATACCTTATATCTCCCATTGAATCTTATATCTTTATATCTCATATCTCCCATTGAATCTTATATCTTTATATCTTATATCTCCCATTGAATCTTATATCTTTATATCTCATATCTCCCATTGAATCTTATATATTTATATCTCATATCTCCCATTGAATCTTATATCTTTATACCTCATATCTCCCATTGAATCTTATATCTTTATATCTCATATCTCCCATTGAATCTTATATCTTTATATCTTATATCTCCCATTGAATCTTATATCTTTATATCTTATATCTCCCATTGAATCTTATATCTTTATATCTTATATCTCCCATTGAATCTTATATCTTTATATCTTATATCTCCCATTGAATCTTATATCTTTATATCTTATATCTCCCATTGAATCTTATATCTTTATATCTCATATCTCCCATTGAATCTTATATCTTTATATCTTATATCTCCCATTGAATCTTATATCTTTATACCTCATATCTCCCATTGAATCTTATATCTTTATACCTTATATCTCCCATTGAATCTTATATCTTTATATCTCATATCTCCCATTGAATCTTATATCTTTATATCTTATATCTCCCATTGAATCTTATATCTTTATATCTCATATCTCCCATTGAATCTTATATCTTTATATCTTATATCTACCATTGAATCTTATATCTTTATATCTTATATCTCCCATTGAATCTTATATCTTTATATCTCATATCTCCCATTGAATCTTATATCTTTATATCTTATATCTCCCATTGAATCTTATATCTTTATATCTCATATCTCCCATTGAATCTTATATCTTTATATCTCATATCTCCCATTGAATCTTATATCTTTATACCTCATATCTCCCATTGAATCTTATATCTTTATATCTCATATCTCCCATTGAATCTTATATCTTTATATCTTATATCTCCCATTGAATCTTATATCTTTATATCTTATATCTCCCATTGAATCTTATATCTTTATATCTTATATCTCCCATTGAATCTTATATCTTTATATCTTATATCTCCCATTGAATCTTATATCTTTATATCTTATATCTCCCATTGAATCTTATATCTTTATATCTTATATCTCCCATTGAATCTTATATCTTTATATCTTATTTCTCCCATTGAATCTTATATCTTTATATCTTATATCTCCCATTGAATCTTATATCTTTATATCTTATATCTCCCATTGAATCTTATATCTTTATATCTCATATCTCCCATTGAATCTTATATCTTTATATCATATATCTCCCATTGAGTTCTAATGGTAACCCATGAAAGCTGACAGGGGAGAAACCCTGGACCCCATTCAAAGTAATCAGCGCTCTGTTGAGTCTGGGTTAGAAAATAGTGTGGGTCTTATTTTCAGCTCAGATAATGTAATGCAATATAATGGGGACCTACAACTAGTGGCAGTCACAGTCTCAACCCTTACAGTGACTGTGAAATAGGGTTTGAGGTAGTGTTTACAGTGGCTGTGGAATAGGGTTTGAGGTAGTGTTTACAGTGGCTGTGGAATAGGATTTGAGGTAGTGTTTACAGTGGCTGTGGAATAGGGGTTTGAGGTAGGGTTTACAGTGGCTGTGGAGTAGTGTTTTTCTAGACGACTTCTCCAGCCTTCTAGACACCAAGGGTTCATCTAAATTCGTTTGAAATTCAAAGGCTTCTGCCACCGAGAGCTGTCGGGATGCGATTTCCAATTCAAAGAGCTTCCCCTGGCAAAACTATACGTCGGTTTGTATTGTTTTGGAAATGTTGACCGGCATCAGGAGAACAACCATCAGCTGTGGAGGAGTTTAGAGAGAGTAACGGGCAGCATGAAGAAGGCATAGGGAGGCAGTGGACTAGTTGGACCTCATCTCCCTGCTCACTGCCGTCTGATGTAATGTTCGGTGTCATTGGGTTTTTCCATCTTTCCAGGCCAGCAGCCAAATCTGTTCCTATATTCGCTTAGCCTGCAATCCATCCCAAAATATTATACTAATTGAAAAAATAATGGAACTTTTTCTTATTTGGAGGGTTAAATGCATCAAATCTTTAAAACGGAAATCTTTCCCTGATAATTAGTTTTTTAACTGCAATGTCTCTTGGTTTTTCCCCTGTGCTTCTGCCATATTGTCATCGTGAAAATCTCATTACCCAAAGTCCCGGTTCCTAAAATGTACTTTTTCCCCACGTCCCCTCTGTTTGATCCTGTACAGCTGGAGACGGCGCTTCACAACCCGGTCCATTGTGCTCTGCTTGGCTTCTCCGCCGCCAGTACGTCTCTGCCACAAGGCTACCTCTGGGTGAGTCGCAGTCTGGCGGAGACTCAACAGACTCAACTTCAGCTAGCCATGAAAGGCTTTGAAGGTTTGCCAGAAGGTCATAGAGGGGTTTAATTTGATAGAACTAGGGCCTTATACAATGCCAGTCAAAAGTTTGTGCGCGCTTTTCCATTCACTTGAATTAGAAAGTATCTCCAAACATTTGACTTGTACTGTATGTGGAGGTGGTAACACAGCATACCAGAGAACTAAGTTTCAGTCCACTCTTCCACATGATGCCACAGAGATCAGGGTTTCAGTCTTACCCGTGATGTCACAGACATCAGGGTTTCAGTCTTACCCGTGATGCCACAGAGATCAGGGTTCCACTCTTACCCAAGATACCACAGAGATCAGGGTTCCACGCTTACCCATGATGCCACAGAGATCAGGGTTTCAGTATTACCCATGATGCCACAGAGATCAGGGTTCCACTCTTACCCATGATGCCACAGAGATCAGGGTTTCAGTAGTACCCATAATGCCACAGAGATCAGGGTTTCAGTATTACCCATAATGCCACAGAGATCAGGGTTTCAGTATTACCCATGATGCCACAGAGATCAGGCTTTCAGTATTACCCATGATGCCACAGAGATCAGGGTTTCAGTATTACCCATGATGACACAGAGATCAGGGTTTCAGTATTACCCTTGATGACACAGAGATCAGGGTTTCAGTATTACCCATGATGACACAGAGATCAGGGTTTCAGTATTACCCATGATGCCACAGAGATCAGGGTTTCAGTATTACCCATGATGCCACAGAGATCAGGGTTTCAGTATTACCCATGATGACACAGAGATCAGGGTTTCAGTATTACCCATGATGCCACAGAGATCAGGGTTTCAGTATTACCCATGATGACACAGAGATCAGGGTTTCAGTATTACCCATGATGACACAGGTGGCCAGTGGAGAGGACGGCCACGGCCAAGTGGAGATGTTCTCCCTGAACCGCTCGACGCCCCGCGCCGTCAAATCCATCCAGCTGGGGGCACTGGTGCTGTGTCTGGAGTACGTGACGGAGGACATTCCCAGTGCAGAGGAGGAGGAAGAGGGGGAGGTGCCCGAGGTCCAGGCCAGGATAGGAAACACCATCTGTATCGGCCTGCAGGATGGAAGGTGAGAAACGGCATTCCAAAATCAGTTTTACTTAACGTTCAATGAAATCATAAATCACTTTTAAATTAAATGTATTCTTTAAAAGCCTTATGATTTCCCCCCACCAAATGACCAGTAAATGTTACTCTACATCCAAATTTACCATAAAGAGTTATCATTTCATCTCTAACGTTTCACGATTGCATTTCATTCTGAGAACTTCATTTCCCAGCATCCTCGTGTTTGGGAGTGTGGGCACCGCTGCCCAGTGCCTCCTGACCTTCTCCAGCCCTGAGGGCTGTCCCGTCCGCTGCCTGAAACACTCCTCCTCCTTCCTGTTTGCCGGCCTGGACAACGGCAGAGTGGCTGTCTACCAGAGGAAGAGTGGAGGTGAGTCCAGGAGTTAGATGTCATGGTAATCACACAGCCTCACTTCCTTAGTGGAGGTTTGTAGTCCCGCTTGAGGTTTGTAGTCCTGCTTGAGGTTTGTAGTCTTCCTTGAGGTTTGTAGTCCTGCTTGAGATTTGTAGTCCCGCTTCCTGTTCTCCCAACGTCTCTTGTTGTCTTTGTTTCTTAAACTATGTCTGCCGCCATCATATTTGAACCTTTATTATAACAACGTTTGAAAGATATCCTCTGCCGCCATCATATTTTAACCTTTATTATAACAACGTTTGAAATATATCCTCTGCAAACTTTATTATAACAACGTTTGAAAGATATCCTCCTTTATTATAACAACATTTGAAAGATATCCTCTGCAAACTTTATTATAACAACGTTTGAAAGATATCCTCTGCAAACTCCGACGCCTTTGTCTTAACCCGTAGTGTTGTGTGTCCTTCCAGAGGGATTATGGGAGGTGGAGTCCTGCAGGCTGGTGACGGTGGGCTGTGAGCCAATCAGGGCCCTGCTCACTCTGGAGGACTCTGTGTGGGCCAGCTGTACTAACCATGTCACGGTCATCCAGGGAGAAAGCCTCCATACTCAGGTAGACTGCTCTGTTATTGCCCCTCCATACTCAGGTAGAGTGTCAACAACCATCTTGGTCCTGGACAGACAGCTTCACGGCCCTGTCATGGCTGCTTGTAGAGCTAGGTGCTGTGCTCTAGCATCAAGGGGTGCTTTGTGATAGGGGTGTGGGGGTGATAGGGGTGGAGGGGTGATAGGGGTGCTGTGTGTGTCCCCTGATGGCTCCATGAGACCCCACACTGCTAAGTCTCTTTGATATCAGACAGGTGGGACAGCCCCTTTGGGTGGTGAAACACGGCTTCCTACCCCTGCTCTCTCTATCTCACTCTCTCTCACTCTATCTCACTCTCTCTCCATTTCCATCTCCCTTTCTCTCTCCTCCCCCCTGTCTCTCTCTTTCCGTTTCTCTCTCTCCCCCCTATTTCTGCCCCCCCCCCCCCTCTTCTCCGCCCCATTGGAGCAGATGTCAGGGAGAAAGTTTTCTCATAGCTCGGTTGGAGAAGTGGATTGGGTTTATTTCTGTTGCTGTGTTGTTGGTGGAAGCTGTACTGTAGTTCCACTCGAGAGGGTTCAGAGAACTCCAGCTGTGTACTCTATCCTGTTTGGGGGTTTTCCACTCTGTTTTGGGAAGTGCACTCCCGAGTGGGTAATTTTATTTTTAATAGTTCTGAAACACAATCATGCAATCTTCAAAGAGTTGACACTTACAGTACGCCTGCATATTAAATAGTGTGAGCTTGTGCCATGGGTATGAGCGCCACTCTGCCCTTGACGACATGCACTGTTTTCTCCTTCTCTCCCTCTCCCTCTCTCTCTCTCTCTCTCTCTCTCTCTCTCTCTCTCTCTGTTGTCTCCCCATCTCTCTGTTGTCTCCCCTTCCCCCCCCTCTCTCTCTCTCTCTCTCTCTCTCTCCCTCTCTCTCTGTTGTCTCTCTCTCATTCTCTCTCTCTCTCTCTCTCTCTCTCTCTCTCTGTTGTCTCCCCATCTCTCTGTTGTCTCCCCTCCCCCCCCCCTCTCTCTCTCTCTCTCTCTCTCCCTCTCTCTCTGTTGTCTCTCTCTCATTCTCTCTCTCTCTCTCTCTCTCTCTCTCTCTCTCTCTCTCTCTCTCTCTCTGTGTTCTCTCTGTGTTCTCTCTCTCTCTCTCTCTCTCTCTCTCTCTCTCTTGTCTCCCCATCTCTCTGTTGTCTCCCCTCTCTCTCTCTCTCTCCCTCTCTCTCTGTTGTCTCTCTCTCATTCTTTCTCTCTCTCTCTCTCTCTCTCTTTTTCTCATATTGTCTCTCTCTCTGTTCTCTCTCTCTCTGTGTTCTCTCTCTCTCTCTCTCTCTCTCTCTCTCTCTCTCTCTCTCTCTCTCTCTCTCTCTATCTATCTTTCTCTCTCCCTCTCTCATTTTCTCTCTCTGTCTCTCTCCAGAGTTTTGAAGCCCACCCAGACCCGGGGGCCAGTGTGAGTCACATGGTGCGTGCAGGTGGAGGTGTGTGGATGGCCTTCTCCCTGGGCTCCTCCTTACGCCTCTTCCACACTGAGACGCTGGACCACCTGCAGGAGATCAACATCTCCGCCCGCTCCGCCTACCTGGCCCCAGGTACCTGTCAGAGGTCAAAGGTCAAACTACAAACAGCGTGATGCATAGAACTCGCAGTGCTTTAGTGTAGCTTTTTAGATACAGTAGCACATTGCTAACACGTTTTAAAAACCTCCTTTGTAACATAGTGACTGATATGGTTGAAGCAAGGTCACTTTTGATAAAGGTGCCTATTTGAAGAGGTGGATCATGTGACCACCTCTGTCTTGCATTGTGGAAGTTTAACGCACTATGACAGATAGACTCATTCTATGATAGAATCATTCATTCTGTGATAGACAGACTCATTCTATGATAGACTGGTGTATGGACAGACTCATTCTATTGACTTCAAGAGTGAAGCAGCAAATCTTTATAACCAATATTATACGCTATAGCTAATGTATACACTGTGTGTGTGTGTGTGTGTGTGTGTGTGTGTGTGTGTGTGGTGTGTGGTGTCCTCCAGGTCACGGGTCAGTGCGTGTCACCAGCCTGCTCATCTGCCAGGGGCTGCTGTGGGTGGGGACGTCCCAGGGGGTCATCGTCACTCTGCCCATGCCCAAACTGGAGGGCATCCCTAAGATAACAGGTCATAACCCTAACCCTAAGATAACAGGTCATAACCCTAACCCTAAGATAACAGGTCATAACCCTAACCCAAAGATAACAGGTCATAACCCCAACCCTAAGATAACAGGTCATAACCCTAACCCTAAGATAACAGGTCATAACCCTAACCCAAAGATAACAGGTCATAACCCCAACCCTAAGATAACAGGTCATAACCCCAACCCTAAGATAACAGGTCATAACCCCAACCCTAAGATAACAGGTCATAACCCCAACCCTAAGATAACAGGTCATAACCCTAAGATAACATGTCATAACCCTAACCCTAAGATAACAGGTCATAACCCTAACCCAAAGATAACAGGTCATAACCCCAACCCTAAGATAACAGGTCATAACCCTAACCCTAAGATAACAGGTCATAACCCTAACCCTAAGATAACAGGTCATAACCCTAAGATAACAGGTCATAACCCTAACCCTAAGATAACAGGTCATAACCCTAACCCAAAGATAACAGGTCATAACCCCAACCCTAAGATAACAGGTCATAACCCCAACCCTAAGATAACAGGTCATAACCCTAAGATAACAGGTCATAACCCCAACCCAAAGATAACAGGTCATAACCCCAACCCTAAGATAACAGGTCATAACCCTAACCCTAAGATAACAGGTCATAACCCTAAGATAACAGGTCATAACCCTAACCCTAAGATAACAGGTCATAACCCTAACCCAAAGATAACAGGCCATAACCCTAACCCAAAGATAATAGGTCACAACCCTTTATATGCAAATATATACACAACTAACGTAATGATGTGTACGTTGCTGATGTTTGTTTGTATGTATGTTTGGCCCCACCAGGTAAAGGAATGACGTCTCTGAACGCCCACTGTGGTCCGGTGGACTTCCTGGTGGCCACCTCAAGCACCGTGTCACCTGACCTGCTCAAACGAGACTCGGTGTACGACGGATCTGACCGGGTCAGCGACCCAGCAGGAGGGGAAGCAGGAGGAGGAGGAGGAGGAGGAAGAGGAGGAGGAGGAGGAGGAGGAGGAGGAGGAGGAGTTGAGCGTAGTGATTCCTCCCAGGACTCCGTTTCCCAGCAGCCCGACTCCTCTGCTCAGAGAGAGGCCAAGCCAAAGGGAGTGCTGCTCCAGTACCGCCTGCACTCCACCGCCCAGCTGCCGGGGAAGCTGCTGACGGCCACGCCCGACCAGGGCCCCCCCCCCCGCCGCCCCCCCCCTGGACTCCCCCGAACACTGCCCCGAGGACGGCTCCATCTATGAGCTGAGCGACGACCCCGAGGTGTGGGTGCGGGGCCGGCCCGGGGGCGGGGCCAAAGAGGGGCCGACGCGGCGCGACAACGTCACCTCGGCCGCCGTCTTCTCTGGGGGGAGGGGCTTCCGGCGGCTGGGAGCCGGGCCCGCCGTATCCCACGACGACGCGAGCCAAAGCACACTCATGGTCTGGCAGCTGCCCCTGATTCTGGGCCAGTGAAGAACTGGAGGACTGGGTCTTCCAGATCCTTCCCGGTCTGGAGTCACCTGGCGCGCCTGTCTCATCTTCTCCTCCTCGAGGGGAGAGTGACAGGAGGTCCGTCTCCATGGTGACGAAGGTTTTGGTCTCGGGGCTGCTTTTTCCTGTGTGGTGACTCTGAGGACTCAGATAGGGAGGGAGGGAGAGGAGGAGGAGGAGGAGGAGGAGGAGGAGGAGGAGGAGGAAGGAAGGAAGGAAGGAAGGAAGGAAGTGTTTAGACTGCCGCTCCAGTGCTCCTCTGTATGTTTCCCTGAGGGCACGGCACACAGCAGGCATGGCGACTGTGAGCCCTGTTAACACGCAGGCCTCTTTGCAGATGCTGCCTCACTGTCACTCCCACACGGACATCGCAGATGTTTTGCACATGAAATCAAGGATGACATTGGGTTCCCAAGGGACAGATGGGAGAGAGACTCTTAGCTTGACTGTAAAGTATGATCTGATGTGTTGCCTCGTACTAATTATTGTGTTATACATTGTGTCGATGCAGATGAATGTTGTAGTGATTTCAGATTAACTTTATGCACTTGCACATGCAATGTGCTTTATGTAAATGACCCACCGGGGTCAAATAGTAGTTAAGTTATATTAGGTGTTCTCTTGAGACTACCTGTCATGCCAAAAAGAGGCAGGGTCTTTACCATTGATGTTCTTCCATTGTTTCCTTAGCATCATTATTTTGTCTGGCAAAAGTTATGTTCATATTTCAAAGAGGAATTCAATGCTAGTTCTGACGTAATATAGTGAAGCGGTGTTCTTTTTAGGCTAAAGGGAATTGTACAGAGCCGTAATTTTCCATATCTGGAAGAATGATGAGGAATTTGCAATGCCTCAGCATTATAGTCATTATTGGCATTATAATCATTATAATCTTCAGGTTTGGATCTCATGAAGATATTTTTAGAAGAATGTAAAAGGGTTAATAAGTCAATTTTCATAATCCTAAAGATGTGAAGCATTAGAATGGCACGGTATTTATGTCCCAGCGTGACATAGTAAGATGGTAACACTGTCACTTTTGCTATTTAAATTTTTTTCTGGCAGACTCTGAATTTTTTGTTCATTCTCTCCAAGCTAATGTAATATCTTCTCCAACCACTGCACAAATAATACAAGAAAAAGCTTTAAAATTAAATGAATAGTTAGTAGTACAACGTGTGTGTGCGCGTGTGACAGAGTGCTTGTGTGTGGAGAGAGAGAGAGAGAGAGAGAGAGAGAGAGAGAGAGAGAGAGAGAGAGAGAGAGAGAGAGAGAGAGAGAGAGAGAGAGAGAGAGAGAGAGAGAGAGAGAGAGAGAGAGAGAGAGAGAGAGAGAGAGAGAGAGAGAGAGAGAGAGAGAGAGAGAGAGAGAGAGAGAGAGAGAGAGAGAGAGAGAGAGAGAGAGAGAGAGAGAGAGAGAGAGACCCGAATCCAATCTGTTGCCGTAATCCTCACGCGGTGTTGTTCCAGGGAAAGGACTAGATAGGGTCCTTTAGAGTCCATTGCTTGATAAAATATAAAAAAGGTTACTGCTCAAGAGCATGAATCTTTCCAAAACGGGATTCGACCCCGTGCCACGGGTGCGGAGGATGACGCGAAATAGCACACGACTGATTGCCTGAACGCAGATGGAATATCCGTCCCCCTGACATCCAGAGAAAAAGGGAAGATGAGTTGTGCTTTTCCCCTCTGCATTCTCATTTGTGCAGATGTTTTCGGTATTACTTTCGGTAAGTATACTGGGGCATTTTAAGATTGTGGCTGCTGGAAGACTAATTTGTCGCCTTTCTTTATCTGCTTGACATTGTTAACCGCATGAAAAAGTTTTTGCAAAACAAACAACTTGGTTGTTTCAGCAAATTTGGTGCAGTTAAGACAATTATTGGAGGAATGTATTTAAAGAAGAATTATGAAAACTGTTTGTTACCGTCTAACCACATCAAATTGTCCCTGATAATATGTCGACCAATGAAACCGCAATATTTGTTTTTGTAGACCGCTTCCTTTCGTTTTTTCACTCAGTTCTTGTCGATCTTTGGAAGCAAACAGTTATTCCACTAGTGTATAAAAATGATCGATTCTGGGATCATGATATCATGATGAGCTTTTTGAAGATCGTTATCTTAGAAGTCAGTGTAGCTATAGTCTATGAACGGTGCACTGAAGCCCTTTTCATCCATCCCGTGGATTTTGATTGATTATGTCAAAGCCCATTGTTCAGCTCCGCTGACCCGTTGTAAGAAGGTAATCTGTGCCTTCTCTAAAATGATTAAAAGCTATTGTCTAAGGTCTGTGGCACCATAGTAATGTCACACACTGTACCAAGGCTAAATTTATCATGTGGAACTTCTGCATAGTTATATAACTGAATGGAATTAAATAATGTTCCATAATAACGTATGTTAGAGGGATAACATTTCTGCGTGATGATATCATTAATCTTACTTGGGTGGTTGCCCGACCCAGGGGCTAAAGAAGCAGACCTTGGTTTGATTTACGGAAGCCACAGTACACACTGCTTTTTTTTCTGTACTTAACCAATATGAAAAAAATCAAATAATAAACGTATCGCAGACCAAACATTTGTTTCGTCAAACATGGTAGTAAAATATTGTGACAATAATATTTGGACAAATATATCAATTCGGTATTTTCAACAATTGTGGTATGTTTTAATTAACCTAGTCCCAGTGCAGCAACGAGCGCTCCCTCCCCAGCTCATCAGCAGGTGACAGACGTCCCCTTTGTGGTGACTGGACTGAATAAAGAGCTCAGCGCCGCCCTCCACTGATCAAAGGAGTGTATTAACACAAGACCAACCTTTTGAGACTCATCTTCCCAGTTTGACAAACTTCTCCATTTATAATTCAAAGGCGCGCTGGATTCCCTTCGTTTTTTCTTCCAGTTCCTTTCATGTCAGGGGTGGGTGGGAACGTAATGAAGATGGCAGAAGATTCTCTTCCAAGGCTGTCTGTGTATCTGTGGAATGTCAGTCAGAGACGACACAGCTGCAGCTAAGATAAAGGGGTAAACTGATCTTTTAGTGGGTGGAACAAAAAAAAAGAATCACACACATCTACATATTAAATTGTATCACAGGCCTCATTTTGTGCCATTGCTTTGGTGACTCTCAGGAATAATACTGAGCAAATCGACTAACAGCCCCCAGCTGTTTTGTGTTCCTGTTTTCCTGCATCATAGGATAGTTGGTGTTGGAACTGCAGTCTTCCATCTTACAGGATAATTTGAGGAAAACAGTGCCAGGACAGATCTGGGACTGTACTGAGCAAATTCCAGTATCTCATCTCTCATCTTTTTAATATCTTTTTCCAATTTGCTACTGAATAACCTGGATGGCAGCTCAATTCCAGATGTCTTCCTCTCTTTATTGACTACACTGAACCCGAAACAAATTATGTCCAGAGCGGATTCCGGCCTTTGTTGTATTCTACCAGCCCTCATGTATTCAATGTGTGTGGGGGGAGTTTGCATGGTGAATGCCTGGCTCTGTGGACGCAAAGCTGCAGGGGGAGATTAGGGATTGGAGCCGGGGGGGGGGGGGGGTGGGGGGACTGGGTGGTGTTAAAACATGAGGAAAAATAATCTGCCGCTGGGTGACGTCAGGGTTATAGAGGCCAATGTCGTGAAGGCGGGGTAGACTGTACGCTAGGCCTCCATTATGTATCGGAGATTAAGCTGCCTCCAGGCCCCGGTCAGCTGCGTGTTTCGGGCCCCGCGAGCGGCCCCTCAGAGCGTGCCTCTCATCCTCTGGCCGGCAGATCCAAGGCTATAGCAGGTTGAAGGTCATTCCCATAGGTGGTTGAGCCTAAGCACTCAAGCGCAGGGTTCCTGGCGCCACCTGTTACGTAACTGTTCTGATGCTCACGCAAACCCACTCAGGAATTTCTTTATGTCACGTAATGCGCCAGTGGATTCAAAACATATCATTAATACTCGCAGGATAGAGTTTAACATTGTTTGTCTTGTCCTGAGATGGCAGCGCGTGAGCACGGAGCGGGGAGGAGATTAGTGCGTTTAAGCGGAGGCCTATAGCATATTTCTAGAGACAGGCCAGGTTTTTTTTATTATTATCCCTGCACTCCAGTCCTATTCCACAGAGCCATACAGAGCTTAAACGCACTGACAGCTCAACCTTAAAAGAGGGGATCATCACTGGCGCACTTCAGCTGACGCTAACAGCATGCACATCCAGCTGGAGTTAGTCAGCGTTTCTCTCTGAACTTAGAAGTAACATAACTCCAAATTCAGCCCTTATGTGGATAACCTGTCAAAAACAAAGAAACAAATTGGTTGGAATGAATAAATTATGAAGTGTAGGTGTTAAAACAGATAACAACATTCTACAGAGTAGAGTACACTGAGAGTGGCCCCCATTAGGAGTCTAATGTATGTGTGGTCAGAGACAGAGTAGAATACACTGAGAGTGGTCCCTATTAGGAGTCTAATGTATGTGTGGTCAGGGACAGAGTAGAATACACTGAGAGTGGTCCCCATTAGGAGTCTAATGTATGTGTGGTCAGAGACAGAGTAGAATACACTGAGAGTGGTCCCCATTAGGAGTCTAATGTATGTATGGTCAGAGACAGAGTAGAATACACTGAGAATGGTCCCCATTAGGAGTCTACTGTATGTGTGGTCAAATACAGAGTAGAATACACTGAGAGTGGTCCCCATTAGGAGTATACTGTATGTGTGGTCAAATACAGAGTAGAATACACTGAGAGTGGTCCCCATTAGGAGTCTAATGTATGTGTGGTCAGAGAGAGAGTAGAATACACAGAGCGTGGTCCCCATTAGGAGTCTATGTGTGGCCAGGAGTCCTGTTGATGCTGTGAGATGCTGTTTGAAACCTCATACGCCTGAATATTGTTTGTATTGATTGTCTGCATCCGCAATACGCCACCAACGTTGCTTTGTCTCCCTTTGGGGAAAACAAACCAACTGTAGCATGACTTTCAGTGAGATCTTGGCATACTTTGTAGAAGTGTAAGATTAAATAAATTCCAGGCACAATGCAAAACATTTGGGTATTGAAAGTTCGTTATTAACACATTCTCGTAATAGGATGGGAAAGAATCACACACATCTACATGCCATGTTGACAAAGTAGGCCATAGAAAAGGTTTCCTAATCGGATTAATTTAGTTTGGAAGATAGTTAAGACAATCATATTTCACATCATAATAAGACAAATATGTTTTCCAAACTTCCATAAGATGATGGTACTATGAGGCTGTAATTTGTTGAACTTCAGGCATTTGGAATGGGTATACATGTCATACTTCCTGCTCCTTTCATACTTTTTTTCACTGTTGAAATCACTATCTTCAATAGTTTCTGGATCTACAGTTTTGGTAAACACTTTATTCCAGGCACAGGCTTTACCTGTACATGTGTAACTCACGCATACTGAGACGTCCAACTAGAACAGGTGCGTACCAACATGTGGGCAGCTTTTAGGAATAAATGAATGCTGATAGTCAGGAGGACAACTCTATTTCATAATCAATGACAAGAATATTCATCATTAAACATTCTACCAAAGCTTCTGCATGAATGTGTCCCCCATAGCTGTCAGTAGCATTATGGTGTAAGTAGCTAATCTATACGTACATAAATCAACGTTGCAACATAGGCTACTGAAAGTAGCTTTCCACTCAAACATGCATATAGTTAGTCTCTATATATACATTATTATGTATTTCTTTATTTACACACTGTAGCGAAGCAAAACCCATGTGCACCGTAAAAGACATATTAACTGGAGACACTGTAGGATCATTGCTCCAGACAGAAGGAAGGGCAGAGATTGACTGTTGCAAGATTGAATAATCTATCTGCACATCTAACAGATAGATCTAACACAAACGTTCGAGTAGGGAGCGACAAAAAGGAATAGTTAGACATCTGTTCCCACGTTTTATTATTGACAATCGATGGATGAGTCTTAAATATTATATGTTTAAAAGTAACAATAGTGCATTGGTATTTTGCGTTTGTTTTCCCCCCAAAAGAGACGGAGACTTGAAATACATTGTAGTATCGACTATGCTGGTTACGTTGATATTGTTGTGTTTGAACCCTACAGGTTATCTAACGGTGACCATCGAACCCCTCCCCCCAGTCGTCATCGGCGACACGGTGACGCTAAAGTGCAACTTCCAGACTGACGGTAGCCTACGAGAGATTGTGTGGTTTCGGGTGAGCGCGCAGGTGAACTTTGTCTGCAGTATAATATTAGTTTATTAACTGGCTGGCTTGGCTTATGAAAGATACGGGAAAAAATGTATTATTTTGTCCATCATACACGTATTCATAATCTCGTAAAGATTCTGTCACTGTTCATTATATGCAGTACTCGTTCTGTTTGAATCATGAATAAATCATTCATAATTACTGATTTAATAAAAAAAATCACTCTATATTTGGATCTTACTGCAAAGTAACCCAAAGGATTTCTTTTTTCCAAAGGGTCCTTTCAGTTTGTTTATATGCAAAGTCCCAGATTGTATCTCTCAAATACCCCCCCCCCCCCCCCCCCAAAAAAAACAACAACAACAACAACAACAACGAAACTCTGTTATGTATTCATATGAAAAGAAGCTCAGGGATTGATTGAATCCAAGTTAGCCCATCTGTGAAGGCTATGTATGGATAGCTAGTCGTGAACTGAACACATATTAGGGTACTTTTTCTGTTCCACATTAATATCATATCAAAGCCAAAGTCCTGACTAGCAACATAAAGGCATCTCCTTATTCTTAT
Organism: Aplochiton taeniatus; assembly: GCA_017639675.1. NCBI lineage: Eukaryota > Metazoa > Chordata > Actinopteri > Galaxiiformes > Galaxiidae > Aplochiton > Aplochiton taeniatus. Next base: position 34,331,222 of record CM030174.1, on the reverse strand, counting down.
AGCCTGATCTTTAAAGTCCAGACCAGCTACTTTAGCATGAAAAATGTATCTTGTTTTCATCGATACTAAAACATGCACGTATTTATGATGAAGTGGCTGTTTGCAGATTTGACAACTAAACTAAAAGTCTTTTTGGTTTACTGTTTATACGCCAGTATAAGTATATTATATTGCATTCCAAGTCTAAAGGTTTGTTTGCCACGGCAACCCATTGTGTGCTTTAAAGCTGTCTGGAAATGTTTGTGAGGACGTCCGTACAACTCTGCAAGACGCTGCGGTGTTGTATACTGTAATCCTCACTCCCATTACGGCTACCAGGATGTACTTACAGAGGCCGTGTCTAGTGTTTGCTCTTTTGAAATGCTTTGACACACAGTCGAGTCTTCTCATTAAAAGTCTGTCACTAGGATCAAAGCTCTGCTCTCGGGGGAAATCTCCTGCACACACGGTCTGTTGTTCACTGGGAGGAAGGCTAGCACAGCAGCTTCATCACATTTGTTCAATTCAAAAACTGTCATTACAAAGTCAAAGCCTCACCGTGAGGGTGGGCTTCCTACTCTGACAGTCTCCCCTGGAAGCAGAAGCACGGCTTCACCAGTAATGGATCAAAGTGTTGAAAAAAAGCTTTGAAATACTTTAAGTTGAATGAAGAGGTAGAGTAAATACTTTAGGTTGAATGAAGAGTTAGAGTAAATACTTTAGGTTGGATGAAGAGGTAGAGGAAATACTTTATGTTGAATGAAGAGGTAGAGTAAATACTTTAGGTTGGATGAAGAGGTAGAGGAAATACTTTAGGTTGGATGAAGAGGTAGAGGAAATACTTTAAGTTGAATGAAGAGGTAGAGTAAATACTTTAGGTTGGATGAAGAGGTAGAGTAAATACTTTAGGTTGGATGAAGAGGTAGAGTAAATACTTTAGGTTGAATGAAGAGGTAGAGTAAATACTTTAGGTTGGATGAAGAGTTAGAGTAAATACTTTAGGTTGGATGAAGAGGTAGAGGAAATACTTTATGTTGAATGAAGAGGTAGAGTAAATACTTTAGGTTGAATGAAGAGTTAGAGTAAATACTTTAGGTTGGATGAAGAGGTAGAGTAAATACTTTAGGTTGGATGAAGAGATAGAGTAAATACTTTAGGTTGAATGAAGAGTTAGAGTAAATACTTTAGGTTGAATGAAGAGATAGAGTAAATACTTTAGGTTGGATGAAGAGGTAGAGTAAATACTTTAGGTTGAATGAAGAGTTAGAGGAAATACTTTAGGTTGGATGAAGAGGTAGAGGAAATACTTTAGGTTGGATGAAGAGGTAGAGGAAATACTTTAGGTTGAATGAAGAGTTAGAGTAAATACTTTAGGTTGAATGAAGAGGTAGAGTAAATACTTTAGGTTGAATTAAGAGATAGAGTAAATACTTTAGGTTGGATGAAGAGGTAGAGTAAATACTTTAGGTTGGATGAAGAGATAGAGTAAATACTTTAGGTTGGATGAAGAGTTAGAGTAAATACTTTAGGTTGGATGAAGAGGTAGAGTAAATACTTTAGGTTGAATGAAGAGTTAGAGTAAATACTTTAGGTTGGATGAAGAGGTAGAGGAAATACTTTAGGTTGGATGAAGAGGTAGAGTAAATACTTTAGGTTGGATGAAGAGGTAGAGTAAATACTTTAGGTTGGATGAAGAGGTAGAGTAAATACTTTAGGTTGGATGAAGAGTTAGAGTAAATACTTTAGATTGGATGAAGAGGTAGAGTAAATACTTTATGTTGAATGAAGAGGTAGAGGAAATACTTTAGGTTGGATGAAGAGGTAGAGGAAATACTTTAGGTTGGATGAAGAGTTAGAGTAAATACTTTAGGTTGAATGAAGAGTTAGAGTAAATACTTTATGTTGGATGAAGAGGTAGAGTAAATACTTTAGGTTGGATGAAGAGGTAGAGTAAATACTTTAGGTTGGATGAAGAGTTAGAGTAAATACTTTAGGTTGAATGAAGAGTTAGAGTAAATACTTTAGGTTGGATGAAGAGGTAGAGTAAATACTTTATGTTGGATGAAGAGAGAGCAGATTTTATCACGGGTAAGGACATAGCCACACAACGGATTGAACATTATATTGTCATATTCTTATAAAAAAAACTGCGAATAATTATAATGTTATATTGAGAAAAAGAATGTCTAACCAAGCATAGATAATATGAATAATACAGCTGTATTTAAATAGTACGTTTCGGAATGAACAATGTTGTGCTGTAGAGAGAGAGTTGTATATTGACCTGTGGCCTGGTTTTCAGGTGACGGATGGAGGCAGTGCCAAGCAGAAGATCTTTACCTACGATGCCATGTACAACACCAACTTATCTCACATGGAGGATTACCGCAGACGAGAGGATCTGGTCTACCAGTCCACAGTGAGGTCTGTGTGTGTGTGTGTGTGTGTGTGTGTGTGTGTGTGTGTGTGTGTGTGTGTGTGTGTGTGTGTGTGTGTGTGTGTAAGTGTGTGGTTCAGGGGTCTATAGTATCTGGTAGGAAATGGGCAGCATAAGCGAGGGGGCTGGCTGTGGGGATTTGCCGGTGCATTGCTGTAAAATGAAATGTGTCTCTGACTGTGTTAATCTTGATTTATGGGTCTTCAATGGCAAGAGAGAAAGAAATTGATGGAACCAAAAACTCCTTCCCTCCTCCTCCCCTTTTCCTTGAGACACACACACACACACACACACACACACACACACACACACACACACACACACACACACATAGCAGGGATAAGCGCATAGGCATGGAGAGAAGTAGAAGGAATCCTGCTTCTCTGTGTGTGTTTGTGCATGTTTATTTGGGTGCGGGTGTATATATTTGTATATGTGTGTGTGTGTGTGTGGGTGTGTGTGTGTGTGTGTGTATATATATGTTTGTACGTGTGTGTGTGTGTATATATGATTGTGTGTACGTGTGTGTGTGTGTATATGTGTGTGTGTGTGTGTGTGTGTGTGTGTGTGTGTGTGTGTGTATATATATGTGTGTACGTGTATATATGATTGTGTGTACGTGTGTGTGTGTGTGTGTGTGTATGTGTGTATATGTGTGTGTGTGTGTATGTGAGTGTGTGTGTGTGTGTGTGTGTGTGTGTGTGTGTGTGTGTGTGTGTGTGTGTGTGTATCGCCAGGCTCCCGGAGGTGCAGATGGAGGATGACGGGCCTTATGAGTGCCATGTGGGGATCTATGACCGGTCCTCCAGAGACAAAGTGGTGCTGGCCTCTGGGAGCATCGTGCTCACCGTCATGGGTAAGAGAAGAAGAAGAGACACGTGGGTCACATGGCCGTGCCGCTGGGAACACCGAGTCTGGATTAGAGGATTAGAGAGGCTCTGAGCAGGTGGAGGGGTTAGGGTTAGTTATATTCATCATAGGCTCTGAGCAGGTGGAGGGGTTAGGGTTAGTTATATTCATCATAGGCTCTGAGCAGGTGGAGGGGTTAGGGTTAGTTATATTCATCATAGGCTCTGAGCAGGTGGAGGGGTTAGGGTTAGTTATATTCATCATAGGCTCTGAGCAGGTGGAGGGGTTAGGGTTAGTTATATTCATCATAGGCTCTGAGCAGGTGGAGGGGTTAGGGTTAGTTATATTCATCATAGGCTCTGAGCAGGTGGAGGGGTTAGGGTTAGTTATATTCATCATAGGCTCTGAGCAGGTGGAGGGGTTAGGGTTAGTTAAATTCATCATAGGCTCTGAGCAGGTGGAGGGTTAGGGTTAGTTATATTCATCATAGGCTCTGAGCAGGTGGAGGGGTTAGGGTTAGTTATATTCATCATAGGCTCTGAGCAGGTGGAGGGGTTAGGGTTAGTTATATTCATCATAGGCTCTGAGCAGGTGGAGGGGTTAGGGTTAGTTATATTCATCATAGGCTCTGAGCAGATGGAGGGGTTAGGGTTAGTTATATTCATCATAGGCTCTGAGCAGGTGGAGGGGTTAGGGTTAGTTATATTCATCATAGGCTCTGAGCAGGTGGAGGGGTTAGGGTTAGTTATATTCATCATAGGCTCTGAGCAGGTGGAGGGGTTAGGGTTAGTTATATTCATCATAGGCTCTGAGCAGGTGGAGGGGTTAGGGTTAGTTATATTCATCATAGGCTCTGAGCAGGTGGAGGGGTTAGGGTTAGTTATATTCATCATAGGCTCTGAGCAGGTGGAGGGGTTAGGGTTAGTTATATTCATCATAGGCTCTGAGCAGGTGGAGGGGTTAGGGTTAGTTATATTCATCATAGGCTCTGAGCAGGTGGAGGGGTTAGGGTTAGTTATATTCATCATAGGCTCTGAGCAGGTGGAGGGGTTAGGGTTAGTTATATTCATCATAGGCTCTGAGCAGGTGGAGGGGTTAGGGTTAGTCATATTCATCATAGGCTCTGAGCAGGTGGAGGGGTTAGGGTTAGTTATATTCATCATAGGCTCTGAGCAGGTGGAGGGGTTAGGGTTAGTTATATTCATCATAGGCTCTGAGCAGGTGGAGGGGTTAGGGTTAGTTATATTCATCATAGGCTCTGAGCAGGTGGAGGGGTTAGGGTTAGTCATATTCATCATAGGCTCTGAGCAGGTGGAGGGGTTAGGGTTAGTTATATTCATCATAGGCTCTGAGCAGGTGGAGGGGTTAGGGTTAGTTATATTCATCATAGGCTCTGAGCAGGTGGAGGGGTTAGGGTTAGTTATATTCATCATAGGCTCTGAGCAGGTGGAGGGGTTAGGGTTAGTTATATTCATCATAGGCTCTGAGCAGGTGGAGGGGTTAGGGTTAGTTATATTCATCATAGGCTCTGAGCAGGTGGAGGGGTTAGGGTTAGTTATATTCATCATAGGCTCTGAGCAGGTGGAGGGGTTAGGGTTAGTTATATTCATCATAGGCTCTGAGCAGGTGGAGGGGTTAGGGTTAGTTATATTCATCATAGGCTCTGAGCAGGTGGAGGGGTTAGGGTTAGTTATATTCATCATAGGCTCTGAGCAGGTGGAGGGGTTAGGGTTAGTTATATTCATCATAGGCTCTGAGCAGGTGGAGGGGTTAGGGTTAGTTATATTCATCATAGGCTCTGAGCAGGTGGAGGGGTTAGGGTTAGTTATATTCATCATAGGCTCTGAGCAGGGGTTAGGGTTAGTTATATTCATCATAGGCTCTGAGCAGGTGGAGGGGTTAGGGTTAGTTATATTCATCATAGGCTCTGAGCAGGTGGAGGGGCTCCCAGCGATGGCTGGACTTGATTCAGAATAGAGGGCTGGCGCTTTGAAATGTCTCTTTTTTTCAAACGTGCTGGTACGACGTTTGGTTAGGGTTAGGGTTAGGGTTAGGGTTAGGGTTAGGGTTAATGTTAGGAACAATGTGTGGACGGCCCTGATTCAGAAGAAAGTGCAAACGGACAGAAACGTCTCCCAGCTGACGTTATTTATTTAGTAGAAGTCTATCTTTATAAAACGCTCGTGTATGTTTGGGGTCCTGTGTCTCCCTGGCCGTCTGACTGATGACCCATTCAGATACAGACTAGTCAACTAACTAACCCTAACTCTAATCCTAACCCTAACCCATTCAGATACAGACTAGTCAACTAACCAACCCTAACTCTAATCCTAACCCTAACCCATTCAGATGCAGACTAGTCAACTAACTAACCCTAACTCTAATCCTAACCCTAACCCATTCAGATACAGACTAGTCAACTAACCAACCCTAACTCTAATCCTAACCCTAACCCATTCAGATACAGACTAGTCAACTAACCAACCCTAACTCTAATCCTAACCCTAACCCATTCAGATGCAGACTAGTCAACTAACCAACCCTAACTCTAATCCTAACCCTAACCCATTCAGATACAGACTAGTCAACTAACCAACCCTAACTCTAATCCTAACCCTAACCCATTCAGATGCAGACTAGTCAACTAACTAACCCTAACTCTAATCCTAACCCTAACCCATTCAGATACAGACTAGTCAACTAACCAACCCTAACTCTAATCCTAACCCTAACCCATTCAGATACAGACTAGTCAACTAACCAACCCTAACTCTAATCCTAACCCTAACCCATTCAGATGCAGACTAGTCAACTAACCAACCCTAACTCTAATCCTAACCCTAACCCATTCAGATGCAGACTAGTCAACTAACTAACCCTAACTCTAATCCTAACCCTAACCCATTCAGATACAGACTAGTCAACTAACCAACCCTAACTCTAATCCTAACCCTAACCCATTCAGATGCAGACTAGTCAACTAACTAACCCTAACTCTAATCCTAACCCTAACCCATTCAGATACAGACTAGTCAACTAACCAACCCTAACTCTAATCCTAACCCTAACCCATTCAGATGCAGACTAGTCAACTAACTAACCCTAACTCTAATCCTAACCCTAACCCATTCAGATACAGACTGACCAACCAACTAACCCTAACCCTAAGCCATTCAGACATAGACTGACTGACTAACTAACCC
>CM030174.1:34299754-34319754 GCA_017639675.1 Aplochiton taeniatus | reverse complement strand
GAATCTGTATTTCCCTGAGATGAATCATTGAAACTTCCTGTAAGGAAACGAGTGAACTGTGTTTTTTTCTATGCCCTAGCCAACACAGCATGCTGTAGAGAGATTCTGGGCCTGACCTCCAGGATGGGTCTGCTGGTTCTGCTGAGCCTAACCCTGGATCTCACGTGAAAGAGAGAACCGAGGGGCCTGTCTCCCCCCCCCTCTCTCTCTCTGGATCCTCCTCAGTCCATGTCACTTGCCACATTACCTAAACCCTGGGCAGTCTTGTAACTTTTGGGAGGAGCGCATGTGATGGACACTGTAGATATCTCAGCCTAGATGAGTCGATCTTCAGGGGGGTTTGGAACGAACTTGAGGAAACCAAATGTTGTAGGACAGATACACACAGGGCTAGCGTAATATACTGTATCTAAAGCCACCAAGAAGAAGTAGCAGAAACGTGCCCATTTAGAAAGAAAAAACATTGTTTTGCCAAGTAAACAAAGCCTACAGGAATGAGAAGATGACATGTTTTTATTGTTGACGTCAGGCTCGTTAGCCATCATTGGTGTCACAGAGTTCTGTGACTCAGGGCTCTCTCAATAGAGGCAGAACACTGTGCTCTATCGCCATAGAGACAAAACACTGTGCTCCATCTCCATAGTGACAGAACACTGTTTTCTATCTCCATAGAGGCAGAACACTGTGCTCTATCTCCATAGAGACAAAACACTGTGCTCTATCTCCATAAAGACAGAACACTGTGCTCTATCTCCATAGAGACAAAACACTGTGCTCTATCTCCATAAAGACAGAACACGGTTTTCTATCTCCATAGAGACAGGACACTGTTTTCTATCTCCATAGAGACAGAATACTGTGCTCTATCTCCATAGAGACAGGACACTGTTCTATCTCCATAGAGACAGGACACTGTTCTATCTCCATAGAGACAGAACACTGTTTTCAATCTCCATAGAGACAGAACACTGTTTTCTATCTCCATAGAGACAGGACACTGTGTTCCATCTCCATGGAGACAGGACACTGTGTTCCATCTCCGTGGCACTCTCTCTCTCTCTCCGTTCCACTGTAATTCCATGGCGACCGCATCTGTGAAACTTTCATAAACACTAAACTAAAGCCTTGAGCCGTCTGGAGGTTTTACCTACATGCAATAATAGTGCTATAAAAATAGAAAGGATCTGTGTTGTTTTGTAGACTGTAGGATTTTGACAAAAATTGGCATATTACATAGTTTTAAGTATCTTATAATTTCATCAGTATCAGTTTATCACTCTGACAAAATGAATGAATGATCTCTTTAATCACAAAGAGGTAATTTAGTCTCTGAATATTCAATGCGAAGTGTTTTACCAAACCTCTGCTGCTTGATGGACGGCTACAGGTTTTTGAAGAGTTTTAAAATATTCTACAGGCCCGGTGCATTAGAAATCAATGATGAGAAACATTCACCAAAAGATGCATTTGTTTGCATTAAGTATTTTTTATCAATATTATTCCAGACATAATTTCATCACAATTCATCACAATTTCAAACAACTTAAACTTTCATGGGGACATTTTTGTGATTTAATGTTAGCATAAGGTTTGCCGATGTGTATTACATGTCTTTGGATTGACCACCTTAGGATATTGTGGGCTGGCCCACACAGTGTATGTTTTCCCCATGCTCATATCATTGGAAACAATGGAGCGGACATGGCATGTTTGACTTTGTGTAATGTCTTCGATTAAATTATTATTTCAAAAAAGTCAAGTTTGTTTTAGGAAATTACTTTTGTGTTATGAACAATACATCCCTAGGCTTACATTGATGAATGTAAAAAGGAGCTTGGGCAAAAAGCCTGTTAATCATATCTTTACAACACATGCTGCGTTTTTTAAATCTTGGAAAAGTGTAAAGTATTTCTTTACAGAAATAGCTGGTTAGCACATTTTCTTGTTCATAGTTCATATTGTCTGAGTTGGTTGTGTTTATGTCAAACTAGCAGTATGACATGTCCATATGTACTAGAAGTACATCTTAAGCTAGGACATAACCTTACTAAAAAGGTAAAATAAGTCAATATGTTTAGACAGGGGCAGCACGGTGGCTCAGTGGTTAGCACTGTTGCCTCACAGCAAGAAGGTTCTGGGTTCCAACCCCACCTGACCTAAGGGCCTTTCTGTGTGGAGTTTGCATGTTCTCCCTGTGCCGGCGTGGGTTTCCTCCGGGTACTCCGGTTTCCTCCCACAGTCCAAACACCATGCAAGTTAATTGGTGACTCTAAATTGCCCATAGGGTGTGAATGTGAGTGTGAGTGGTTGTCTGTCCCTATATGTGTTGGCCCTGTGATGGACTGGCGTCCTGTCCAGAGTGTACCCTGCCTTACGCCCTGTGTTGGCTGGGATAGGCTCCAGCCCCCCCGCGACCCTGTAAAAACAGGATAAGCGGTAGAAGATGAGATGAGATGTTTAGACAGGGAAATGTGTTATAAGACTGATAAATAAGCTAGGACATTACCTTACTAAAAAAGGTAATTTGTTTTGACAGGGAAATATGTTTCAATCCATTTGTTAAGAAAAAAGATTAGTTTGAATCGGAAAGGAAGCAGTCAACATTTTGTCATGTCTTTCTAGATGTACAGCAACACAATTTAGCCACTATTATCCACTAATAAAGGTGTAATCTATTTCTATAATAAGTCTATAATATATTTAATAAATAAATGGTGTTACTATTTCAAAAGCAATGGTTGTTATCTTCTATACTGCATCAGGGACCTTCTAACACGGCATAATTCACGAAAAAACAAAGTGTTTAATCATTGTGCAACAGCTAGTGTAAATACATGTGTATTTGATATTCTGAAGGATATCTTGTATTGAAGTCAATGTTTACATCTTCCATATCTGTCGACTGCAAAGTAAGATCATTTAAACAAAGTGAAAGAAAGCCTTTATATGGGATATACATGCACATCACTTGGCAAAAAAATTTATGAATATTGAGAGATAATATAAATGAAATAATAAATTAAATGAAAGGCTCTTAAGAACTGTTTGATAATAATAATAACTTTAATTTAAGAGCACCTTTCTAAAACCCAAGGACACTTTACAAGGCATATTAAAAACAGACAAAGGAAGGAACCAAAGGAACCAATGTTAGTAAATGAGACCTTGAGCTACGTTGCTGCATCCTCCTCATCTATTATTTGGTCTTTGTCAGGGCTGATATGGCAAGAATATTACATACACACGACATTTTCAGATTTGTTAACTATGAAGAAAACGATGCTTCAGGAGACATTTTGTGTGCGTGTTCATTTTATTTGGCTGAAAATAAGCTTGCTCCCTCAGATCTCTTTGGAGAAACTAGGACATGATTCATTGGAAAGGAAGCAGCTCTGGATGTTAGGTTCAAAGGTCATTGCTGTGTGACTTGTTCTGATTGGACTGTTCCTCTTCACTGGGCGGTGATTGGTCGGTTGGGTTCTGTGGGTTCTCAGGTGGTCCAACCTTGGCCTTACCATGTCCCATTTCTAGGTCTCTGGCGACACCTGGTGGCAGCTGGAATTCTCTCTCCTTGTTCCACTTCTTCAGAGCCTTCCTTTTGGCCACGCTCGTCTCCAATGCCTCTTTAAGGGAAGGGTTCATACGTGGGAGGTCACTAGTCGTCACCTGGATGTCACACTGAGGCTTAGGAAGAACCTTGCTTGGGTCCAGGTTGGGAGGCGGGGCAGTGGAGGCCTCTTCAGACTCTGGGAGCAGCTCAGTAACCCCCCAGTGACTCTGGAGCTTCCTGCGTTGGATGTGGAACTCCAGCTTGTCTCGGATCTCTCTCCTGATGAACGGAGTCTCACAGCTACTGCTCCTTTCCAGCTCCATCTTTGCTGGTGGAGGTGGTGTGACTCGCTGAGGAGTGGTTTTAGAGCTGGCCAAATCCCTGGACTGCTTTAGGAGGGTTGGCCCTCCCAGGAGAAGCTGCAGCTGCTCTTTCTTTTGATGAACGTTATGCTTTTGTTGATTGAGAAAAAGCTGGGATGCATTGTCGCCGTTATTTTTAAGTAATTTGCCCGGAGACACTTCCTGAGTTGCAGCTTGAGACAGACGTTCAAACATGGCGTATTTAATTTGAAAGCTGGTCTGTCTGTCATCCTGCTGGTTGGCCTTGGTCACATGACCAGTCCCTCCAGAACGCTGTTCTGTCCCCTGTCTGTCATCCTGCTCGTCCGTCTTGGTCACATGACCTGTCACCTTTTGATCATGGCTTTCCTTATGACCACTTTGAACAGGAACAGGGATTCTTTTTACTCCCTGCTCCACTCCATTATGGAGATGGTGTTTGTGGGGGCTGCAGGCCTCCAGACTGAGCTCTGTGTTTGTCAGTGGGAGGGCCAGGTCTCTCAGCTCACATGGAGCTGCAGGAGTCACTCTATGGATCATAGAGAGAGATACAAGGCTAGAGCCACTTACATCAGATCTGCCAGACAGGAGAGCTGATTGGCTGGATTCAGAGGCACTGATGGTTAACGAGGAAGAAGAGGAGCCAATCAAATCAGAGGATTCCTTGCATATGTGGAACCCATTAATATTGTCCTCCTGGTTGTCACAGCTAAAGGCCTCATCTTCACAGTCCTCTCTGAGGGCCAAGCAGACCCCACCCTCATCACTGCAGAGGTGAGATTCCCATTGGTTGTCAGAATCACAGTCGTCGTGGTTACTGTCACATGAGCAGCACTCAGATGGAGTGTCTGGAGGACAGTCTGTCTCTTCCTCTTCACAGATCCTCTTCTCCAATAAGTTCTCCAGACGATGCAGGCGTTTGGTGTACTGTTCAAAGGTTTGGGTGAAGTCACTTAACTGGGCCCTTGTGAGACACAACCATAGAGTTAGTTAAACACACACACACACACACACACACACACACACACACACACACACACACACACACAGCATTGAGTTAGCCTACTCAAACTCTCTCTCTCTTTCTCTCTCTCTCTCTTGCTCTCTCTCTTACATACACACAGCTCAACTTTGTAAACTTACAATTCAGTCCCTGCATTCAGTTCTTCCTGAATATTAGCCTTAAGAGAGAGAGAAAAACAATATATCATTACACTGCATTTCTAGCATTAGAGCAAAAAGATTTGCTATTATGTTAATGACCCCCCCCCCCCTTCCCCCTCCGCTATACCTGATGGTGTATGTGTCCACGCCGACCAATTAACCACTCCCGTATCAACCCAGTGAAGAGCAGACATACAGCTACGACTAAACAATAAAATAATTCATCACTAACGAACGAGGACTCCTGTTGAATGTTTTCATCAGTAAGTTGCCTTATCCTCATTCGGAGGTGGCCAAAAGTCATGTTCAAGTCCGTTCTGTTCGACTTGCAAAATGATTTGCAAGTCTACCAGATAATTTTAGTATGCAAGCCTGAATCCGCCCAAGCAGTGGCTGCAGTTCATTTTCGAAAAAAACCTTCGCGTTTGAACTCAATACTTATCGAACAACATGCAAATTAAGCTAGGCGAATTGTTGCTTAATAATGGTACATTTTGCGAAAATTCCATTCCATTCCATTCCATTCCATTCCAATTCCATTTTAGAATGTTTTCTTTTGTTCACCTCAATGCATGCTGGCCTAGTACAGTCTAGTACAGACTTACGACAGATTCTACTACCAACGTGCTTTAGATATTTATATCTATTTATATTATAGAAATTCATATTTTTATCAGCGCTGTAAGTGACTGAATACAGAGCGTTGTATGTTTTCAATTAAGCCAAATGTGATCGGAAGTCGTTCATTCACACTGATGCGGTCATTGAAATCGACTTTTAGGCCTATTCACCGCAAAGGAAAATTACCTTAGCAAAATAATAATTGAGTGCTTTTACGCGTGTGTAATGGAAATATTGCTTAATCAATAACTTATTTGATAAAAATGCATGCCACATTTTTTTAATGGCTTTCATAACGGCCCGGGCTCTCTCATGATTCTGCCTTGAGGTGCTTATACAGGTCACAGCATGTTTATCGTTATTATTCGATTATTGACTGGACTGAAATGAAATAGGAATGATTATAAATATCTTCTAACTGTCAAATTCTAAACGTGCTTTTTTTTATTTAAAATAATCATAAATGTATCACGACTTTTTGCCTTCATCATACACGTGCATTACCTTTATCTCTAGCCACAGTTGCTTGCTTTCACGCAAGACGTACATTTGAGAGAGAGAGAGAGAGAGAGAGAGAGAGAGAGAGAGAGAGAGAGAGAGAGAGAGAGAGAGAGAGAGAGAGAGAGAGAGAGAGAGAGAGAGAGAGAGAGAGAGAGAGAGAGAGAGAGAGAGAGAGAGAGAGAGAATTGCACACAACTGACAACTGTTGGGTTAATCCGTCTTGAGAGGATAGGCTTAGTGGAACTCGCAACAGGTTGGTCCAAGTGTAGCCATATTAGACAGATTTTTTTCCGAACACAACTAATTGACATTTGGAATGAAAACATCTATTTATGTATTTTTCCCAAATTAAGGATTAACAATCTCCTGTTTTCCGGTCGTTTGGAAACGTAAATAAATCTAGAATCCCCCTAGATTAATTAGGCCTGATCAGAGGCTAATGGTGGTAGCCTGCACTCTTGTAGATTAGACCCTTGCCTTCTGGGAGTTTTTATTGGGTCACCGTCAAATTTTCAAGATGAAGGACAGATTGGAACAGTTAAAGGCGGTAAGTTTTACTTTAAAGATTCTGACAGATAAAGCGTCATAGCTGTGTGTGCTTTGGTAGGCCTACATTTGTATTTGCCCCATGTGTTGGTTTTCAGAAAAGCCATAGCGTCTCTTGACTCTTGTCATAAAATATATTTCTAAGCTGTCGTGTGTTTCCCATACTGTTGAAATCACTAGTCAGGTATTGTTTTGCTTTACAATAGATTGACGAGGACTCTTCTCAGACTATTTTGTTTACGGTTTAACACTAAAATCTACAATAGGTTAATCCACATCATTTTTAAATCAATCAAATATAATTGCTAGTCTGGTCCCCCAAAAAATCATCTTGAGAAAAATGAATCATGTGCAATTTAACTTCATGGCTATTTGGATAATGAATGCTTCAGGGAAGAACATGCTTTGTGGCCTAAAGCATTTCAGCTGATTGGGTGTCATTCTATGATAGTTACTTAATTTGTTATGACCATGAAGTTATGCTATGTACCTGCTCCATGTCAACTCATGCAGCAGGCTCCTTCCTGTAGCCAGTCAATACCTCTTAACTATAGACAACGTGGTATGAGAGGCCTACAGGCTAATTTGCTGTCAATGGGTTCATTCATCATTGAAAACTGCCAGTTATAGAACTTATTAATTGTTTGCTAAATATTTTAAGTTTTTTTGTTGATGTCTGACCGGTATTAATGTTGTAACAATCTCTGATTATACAATATTGTCATGTCTAGATAATTGGGAGTGTTGTGATATGCTATGCTATAACACATAATTATACTAAACCCCTATTCACTCCTCTGTTTAACTATGTGTGAACGTGTGTGAGTGTGTGTGTTTGTGTGTGTGTGTGTGTGTGTGTGTGTGTGTGTGTGTGTGTGTGTGTGTGTGTGTGCGTGTGTGTGTGTGGGTGTATTCTCACAGAAAAGTGATGTGGCAGGGGATGATGTGGAAGTCCCAGTGGAAAACCAGGCCTTCATGGATGATTTCTTCAAACAGGTACTTCTGTTCTCACACACATGCAGGATATATATTTGTCGGTGCACAACATAGTATGTGTATTATTGTGCGTGTGTGCATGTGTGTGTGCACGTGTGAGTGTGTGTGGGCGAGAATGAGTCAGAGGGAGACAGCATGTATCTTACCCTGACACTTTTTTGAAAAGGGTATTGCCTGCTTTTGGGTTTGTCTTAATGTGTGTGTTTTTCAGATTGAGGAAATCCGGACCAGTATTGATAAGATTGATGAAAGCATTGTAGATGCCAAGAAACTCTACTCGACCATCTTGTCTGCTCCTACATCGGACCAGAGTAAACAACCACGTTTAGGATCGATCTATCTATCTATCTATCTATCTATCTATCTATCTATCTATCTATCTATCTATCTATCTATCTATCTATCTATCTATCTATCTATCTATCTATCTATCTATCTATCTATCTATCTATCTATCTATCTATCTATCTATCTATCTATCTATCTATCTATCTATCTATCTATCTATCTATCTATCTATCTATCTATCTATCTATCTACCTACCTACCTACCTACCTACCTACCTACCTACCTACCTACCTACCTACCTACCTACCTACCTACCTACCTACCTACCTACCTACCTACCTACCTACCTATCTATCTATCTATCTATCTATCTATCTATCTATCTATCTATCTATCTATCTATCTATCTATCTATCTATCTATCTATCTATCTATCTATAGATTTGTTAGTGCTATATTCTCTCTCTCTCTGCCTGGCTTTCTAATGTTGTTTATTTCTCACCCACACGTACTCTCTCTCTCTCTCTCTCTCTCTCTCTCTCTCTCTCTCTCTCACTCTCTCCCTCTATGTCAACAGAAACGCAAGATGGCTTGGAGGCAGTTACTAATGAGATCAAGAAATCTGCAAACAACGCCAGAAACAAACTCAAGAGTCAGTATTCCAACCCTCATCCTCTGGTCAGCCGCCATTTTAGAATCACATGAGGAACCTGACCATTCTAAATGTGCTATTTTACTACACATTAATAATCATAGTTTAACACTGGCCCCTACTTCGTGTGGCATTTAATCCTTAAGAGTTCAAGGGAGAACGTACATAGAGATTGTTATTATACATCTTCCCATTAAGCCCTGTCACAACACAGAGGAGAGGTGACACACCCATCCATCTTAGGTTTCCCCCCCACCATCCATTAGCCAGCCTCTCTAGTCAGGAAACTGTTCAATCTAGTTTTAGAGATGTAGAAAACCCTGAACACACACTACTGTTCAATCTAGTTTTAGAGATGTAGAAAACCCCGAACACACACTACTGTTCAATCTAGTTTTAGAGATGTAGAAAACCCTGAACACACACTACTGTTCAATCTAGTTTTAGAGATGTAGAAAACCCTGAACACACACTACTGCTCAATCTAGTTTTAGAGATGTAGAAAACCCTGAACACACACTACTGCTCAATCTAGTTTTAGAGTTGCATTAAACCCTGAACACACACTACTGCTCAATGTAGTTTTAGAGTTGCATTAAACCCTGAACACACACTACTGTTCAATCTAGTTTTAGAGTTGTAGAAAAGCCAGAAGACATACTACTGTTCAATCTAGTTTTAGAGTTGCATTAAACCCTGAACACACACTACTGTTCAATCTAGTTGTAGAGTTGTAGAAAACCCTGCTTTTTATTTCTTGGTCTGTGCCAGGTATCGAGAAACAGCTCGAAACAAATCCAGAGGAGGGGTCATCGGCTGACCTCAGGATAAAGAAATCCCAGGTAAACTCAGATAATATACCGAATAGTAGTATATGACGGAGGCATGACACGGAAATATGTGAATATGTGAATATGTGAATATGTGAATATGTGAATATGTAAATATGTAAATATGTGAATATGTGAATATGTGAATATGTTATTATGTAATTATGTGAATATGTGAATATGTAAATATGTGAATATGTAAATATGTGAATATGTAAATATGTGAATATGTGAATATGTGAATATGTAAATATGTTATTATATAATTATGTTTATACGGTGGCTTTCCTGTGGACAACTTTATATTTGCCAATCAACCTTTCTATTGATATTTTAGATAAATGTAACTACTTTCTCATTTATATTTAAATGAATATTCATAATAATATTTGATTTGATTTTATTGCATGCATTTGAACCAAATTCCTTACACGTTTTTTTTTTTAAGCATAACACCCTACTTTAGTTGTATGCCCCACTGTCATAAGTATAGTGACCAAGCCCTGACCTCTTCCCTTTGTGGATGCAGCACGCCATCCTGGCCAAGAGGTTTGTGGAGGTGATGACCAAGTACAATGAGGCCCAGGTGGACTTCAGAGATAAGAGCAAAGGTCGCATCGCCCGCCAGCTGGAGATCAGTGAGTCTGAAAACACTGCAGGATACTTTTCATATTCACCTTACATCCTCTCCTTACTGTTCAATCACTGCACTTTTCTATGGACAAATCAATTATAATATTTTGTTGGGAATTCTGTGAGTGCACTCATGTAACACATATTGAGGAGATTGACCTGAAAGGCCTGAGAACAAAATCTGCAACAAAAAAAAAACGACTGTACTCACTATCCCTTTACAATATTGTCCACAACGGTTTACTTATGAATGTACAGAACAAAAATAGCAATAACACAGTATAGAACCAAATATAATATATAATGCACTTGAATGAGAAAGTGTGTCCAAACTGTTGACCGGTATATATATATATATATATATATATATATATATTATAATAATATCTGCCTTGCCTTGACCAGCCGGTAAAACCACCACCGATGAAGAACTGGAGGAGATGCTGGAAGGAGGGAACGCTGCCGTCTTTTCTGCAGGGGTATGCCACCGTATATGAGTGTGTGTGTGTGTGTGTGCGTGTGTGTGTGTGTGTGTGTGTGTGTGTGTGTGTGTGTGTCTGTGTCTGTGTCTGTGTGCATGTGTCGGTGATCGTGTGTGTGTGTGTGTGTGTGTGTGTGTGTGTGTCTGTGTCTGTGTGCATGTATCGGTGATCGTGTGTGTGTGTGTGTGTGTGCATGTGTCGGTGATCGTGTGTGTGTGTGGGTGGGTGTTTGTTGTCAAGGTTAGTTGTCTTAATCATTTTTTATATAATATATTTTGTATTGTTATAGAATGCAAGTATAAAGTTCTGACACTGTTCTGAAACACAGAGGGTATCAGTCATATTGTCTGTTTGGGGGAGGCTTAGGGTTAGGGTTAGGGTTAATGTGTGTCTACTTTAGTTCTTCAGAAGGTTTGTGGGTCCACCTCTCTGGCAGTCAGTCCTGATGAGAGGTCTCCTCTGATGTTCTCTGTCCAGATCATGGAGTCCAAGATGACCCCTCAGGCTCTGAATGAGATCGAGGCGCGACACAAAGACATCGTGAGGCTGGAGAGCAGCATCAAAGAACTACACGACATGTTTGTGGACATAGCCATGCTCGTCGAGAACCAGGTGAGAACCGTCGTTTGTTGACGTTTGATCCTGAAATGTTGTAACATGGCTGCTTTTAGAAGTATGAACCCTCTGGAAAAAAAAGTGTTGGAAAAACCTCTGTGTTGTAGAAACCTTCTTGAAGTCTTTCAAGCTGCTTCTTGGTTGAATGTGAAGACAGTATGAATAATATTAAAGCAAAGCCAACTTTATTTATATTAGGTATACTATATGGTTTATATATGTATATATAAAGGTATGTATATGATATATTTATATTAGGTATACTATATAATATATATATGTAGTATATGATATATTGATATTAGGTTGGGTGGGTTGTTGGGGGAAATGGGATTGTTTATTTCAAATCCCTTTCTCCTCTCTTGATCCAAACTGTACGGTTTTGTCATATCCAACCCTCCTTTAGGGTGGCATGATTGACAGGATTGAGAGCAACATGGACCAATCAGTGGGCTTTGTGGAGAGGGCTGTGGCTGACACCAAGAAAGCAGCCAAGTTCCAACAGGAGGCCCGCAGGGTGAGTATATGCACCGATGAGTGTCCTAAGAGAAGCCAGAGGGACACAGACAACAGGAAAAAACTGTTTTGAAATCCATCAAGCGATATCTCTACAAAATAATGAACAAAGGCAAATATTTTTAAATAAAATCAAAAACGGCTTCTGCTCAGATTATCTATATGCACCAGTACTCTTTTAGAGTTTCAAAAATCTCAGATAAAAAAAAAGATATACTACATTATTATTTTTGGCGCCAAAAAGCCATACTTTTATGAAACTTTAAGAAATACTTTTGGCTACAATTTCAGTGTAGTCAATCCCAATATGAAAGATAGTGTTTTCCCCATTGACTTCCATCATTTGCCTTTTCTTTTGTTGTTTTTGTTTCCTCCAAACCTGATGCTTTTTCTCTGTCTATCCCTCCTTCTTTCTACCACTCTGTAGAAGCAAATGATGATCTTCTGCTGCTGCGTGATCCTGGCAATCATCTTAGGCTCCTTCCTCTACAGTTTTATCAAATAGAGGAGCTGCTGGCACCCAACCACCCATTTACCTGTGGACCTGCTCTCCTCTAAGACTCTGACCCTGCTCACACACTGCACAGTTCCATTACCATAGTTACACGAATCATATTTATACTGATGATGGCGAATTTATACTGTCCGTTACATACACATAGTTATACAACAAAGAATATACTAACAATATTCTCATAATATACATAGAGTTACACAACAAAGAGTATACTAACAATATTCTCATAATATACATAGAATTATACAACAAAACGTAAACTAATAATATTCTCGGAATATACTGGAGCGGTTCAGCTGCAGAAAGTGACTCCCATTACACTGAATACTAGGAGTGGACAGAAAGAGTAGCGAAGGGTAGTGTCTGTATTTCTATTTTTATGAATGAATGACATTGTTGTGTTTTTTTTTTTACCTCCATTAGATGTTAGATAATACATTTAGACAGATATTAATACTCCGCTAGATGTTAGATAAGACATTTACACAGAAATTAACACTCCACTAAATGTTGGGTAATGTATTTACATAGAAGTTAAACCTACACTAGACGTTAGATAATACAATTTCACTACACTTTAGATAATACATTTACAGAGAAGTTAAACCTACACTAGACGTTGAATAATACCGTTTCCCAGAAATTAAACCTACACTAGACATTAGATAATACATTTACACAGAAATTAAACCCTTGGTAACTCTGTCTTTTTAGATTTCTCACCCTCCTGCTCCTTAAGACCACTGAACCAAATTATGTGTTACCCCAGTGCTTGTCATATCAGTGGTTCCATTATGGCAAAAGACAAAAAAGTTTGCATTATTTAGATTTTTTTTTTATATTTCCGTAAATGTCTTCCACTTTATAGCCCTGTCAAGAACACTGCCTTGGTGGCCATTTTTTTCAAATTATTTTCTGTTTTGTGTTATTTATAGCAAAAGTTGAATTCCTGAATAATTTGTTTTGTGTTCACTTTTACTTACCGGGGTTTGTGTTTTTTTGTTTTTGTTTTTGAAGAGAGTATAGTCTATAGTCTTTCTTTAATTCTCTGGGAACAAGCTAAAATACATTTTAAAAATGTATATTTAGCTCCCTACTTTTAATTTCTGGCGGTTACAGATTGATGAAAGGGTGAATGTCTTTGAATTTTGAGGAAAGTATTTAGGACATTTTCAACTCTCTCAATTCCAGAGTTACAGTATAAAGAAACACATAAAAGATCGATTAAGATTCTGACGGTTTCGTTTTATCACTAGTGTTTCTGTTTTTGTATTAGATGGTCCAACCAGAGAATACCTCTGACCAAAGAAAGAATCAAAGAAAGACTATGCACTATAAATTCACTGATTGTTTATCACTGCCCCAGCAGAATTTATATAGTTTTCAGTGTCCATAGTTAATAATGTGAATACCCCTTATGTTTTGTTGTCATTGAATCGTCAGAGACATCCTAGGAATATTTCAGGTAGAATTTATGAGGAAATGATCGTCCGTTGGTGTACATAGGAAAACCACCCACAGATTTTTGTAGTTAAGCCTCCTTTGACAACGAATAAAAGGGGAACTATCTTTTTGCCTATGAATAGAGTGTGTTGATATACAATAAGTTGCCTACTTTTAGGCCTATGCGATCTGTATAAAACCATCTCTGAACTTGTTCCTTCTCGTGATCTGTAGCTATTAAATGACAGGCTAATGCCACCAATTGGAACAGTCTTATAACGTTTAACAGCCAATGGAAAGTCACTATCTAATTATAATGGACCATTCATGGGCGCTGTAGTATTTCCTGATAGAGGCGATTTCTGCTGAACGTGTCTCGGCGATGACAATATTTGCAAGAAAAAATAGAACGTAGTAAAGGTCGACACGCCACTTGGATTAACATCTTCGTGCAAAAGCGACCAATTCTACTCAACGATGGTGGTGAGTTTGTCAAAATCCGAAGCAGTGCTTTGTGTAGTAATTTTAAGTTTTAAGACTAGTCACGGAAGGCACAGCCGGCTGAGAATCTAAAGGAGGTGAGCGTTCATTGGCTGCTTTACTCGTCGCTTATGTGTTTTGACTCCCCCATTTTTCTTTGTTGGGTGATCGCAACGTGGTGTATATATAACTTCAGAGTAGAAACCTTCACCCAGCTCCCCGTTTATGCTGGGTTCTTATTGTAATTTTGTTCAGTATTATTTTCTGAAGATTTTTAGAATTACAGTTTTCTTGACTAATTGACGTCTTGTCCGCTTTGTTGTCATTGGACATTGTGGTAGGCGGGGTTTCTGTACAGTGTGTTGTGCGATGAATTGAAAATGGCGGCGCTTGGTTCATCATATTAGCTAACTTGAAATTATTTTATGTCTACTAGCAAACCGAAGTAATTTTAAGCTTACGTTGTATATGTATTTTTAATTTTAAATACATTTTTTTGAATACCAACATGTATATATTTTTTTCATACCAAGTATTTGAAGTTTACAGCGGGAAACTTGAATGCATCGTTAGCTTGCTAGCTTACGTGAGCACTGGACTTAGTTAATGTAGTGTTAACGTTGTTGTTAATCGTTAAGTCAAACATCTAGCTTATTAATAGTGTTAGATCAGAAGATTTCGGTATCTCTGTTAGTATGTGTAATTTGGTAGTACATTTAGCACCAGGATAGTGCTATTCTACCTCGATCACTGCCTAAATAACTTTAAAAAGCCAGCCCCCCTAATGGACAAATCACGATTCAGCAAGAGACTGGTAATACCTTCACTTTTACACTCTAGCCCAGATTCAATGTGTCACCGGAACAGCTTTTAATCATTTGGTTAGCCTTCCATCTTAACCGAATGTTTTGCTCACCAATCTCCAACAATCAACATCCAATCAGTACTCTAGTCGCATTAGCAATAGCATTGACTCCAGTGGTCGCTTTGGTTTTTCAAATCGACCGTCAATGTCTGTTTAAAACAGAAATAAAAACTGTTATTAGCTAGACACCCTTCCGGCGCACACACCCACTGTCGTTCACAAAGGGTTAAATCACGCCCTCTTCCTCCTTTAACATGGCACATGCTGACATCGATTAGTGAAAAAGTCCAGCCCATACAAAACACTTGCGATGTGTATGATCTGTTCTGATCTGTCCGTGTATGTATGTGCTCGTACGGGTGTGATTTATTAACTGATGGCGGTTTTATACCTCCGTTTTATGTCTGTATGTGCACAATCGCCTGACAATTTACTGCAAAACAGAGCAGACGGATATATGTATGTGTGTGTGTGTGTGTGTGTGTGTGTGTGTGTGTGTGTGTGTGTGTGTGTGTGTGTGTGTGTGTGTGTGTGTGTGTGTGTGTGTGTGTGTGTGTGTGTGTGTGTGTGTGTGTATGGAAACAGACCTAAAACAGGTCAAAGGAATAGATGCTACAGTGTGATTGTTAGATGGAAGGAGAGTGGTCTAGGGGTGGACGTTGGAGAGAGAGAGAGAGAGAGAGAGAGAGAGAGAGAGAGAGAGAGAGAGAGAGAGAGAGAGAGAGAGAGAGAGAGAGAGAGAGAGAGAGAGAGAGAGAGAGAGAGAGAGAGAGAGAGAGAGAGAGAGAGAGAGAGAGAGAGAGAGAGAGAGAGAGAGAGAGAGAGAGAGAGAGAGAGAGAGAGAGAGAGAGAGAGAGAGAGAGAGAGAGAGAGAGAGAGAGAGAGAGATAGGAGTGTGCAGTCTGACAGTGTCTGCTCTAGCCTCAGTCTGTTCTGTGAAAGCAGCTGGGAGGACGTGTCTCACACTGACACTCTTTATAGCGCCGTGTAGCCGTTTGTCCTCGCAGGACCCTTCAGCTCGTCTGAGCGTTTGTCTGTCTGTTATGGATCCATATTCTGGATATTCACCCATGGTACTGTAAGTTGCTCTGAACTACAGCCTCTTTTGTAATAGTATTTCATGCTCGTGATATTTTTGTAGTTTTAGTGTTGTATTATTGGTGTGTGTGTGTGTGTGTGTGTGTGTGTGTGTGTGTGTGTGTGTGTGTGTGTGTGTGTGTGTGTGTGTGTGTGTGTGTGTGTGTGCGCGTGTGCGCGCTAGGTAGCACACTGAATTTGCTGTGTCACTGCTGGTGTGGTGACTGGGGCTTGGCTCTGTTCTGGTGCAGTGCATCAAACAAACACACGCACATCCTGAATCTCTCTCTCCTCTGTGCTACCGCAATTCAATCCTCAGACCATAGTAAAGAATATTGGATTTCTATGTTATTTTTTTACCTCCTATCCGGTTAAAGCTTCATCTAAGAGAGGGACACAGCTGTGACTGATGGAAGAAGATGCAGGGGTTTTAGACACACCTGCTCTGTATTGATGCACTAGTCAGCCGTAGTGTTTCTCTGTTGCAGTTGTTTACCAGAGGAGTTCTAGCGAGGTCTGTCAGGTTCCACGAGTCATGATTGACTCTTTGGTTAATATACATGGACAGTGGGATGGCAGAAGGACTGCTTGTCGTGTGTGCGTGTGTGCGTGCGCGCGCATTCAAGGGTAAAATAAGTACGAAGGTCGGTTTGATGTCCTTGTTCTCGGTAGCCAGCTGACTCCTCCCAACGGCTGATGTGAGGTTGCCGTGGTAATGGTGCTTTCATACAATGGTGGATGTTTGCCAACCCAGAACCACTTGATACCCATCACAGGTTCCAGTTTATTTACATTTAGAAGGAACATTTATGAAGGACATAACATGTATCTCATAGCTTAAAAATGGATGGAGAGGTAACTGTTGGCTGATGATAAATGATTAACTTACAAATGCATCAACAGTTATCAGGAAATAGATCCTTTTGCCTATGGCCACGGCTGTCTGCACTTGCGGAAGTCAGTGAGTTGTAATAATCTTCGGTTTAAGTCAGTAGGCATTGTCAAGTTATTTTTTTCTTCCAGCCAGACCGGGTCCGCTGTGTTCATGAGGCTACTATTTTTGGGCTGGGTTGAGTCATGCATGATCATTCTCTTTCCTCCACCTCAGGGGTTTAAAGAGGGAAACACAGAGAGAGAGGACTAGATCTGTCAGATCTTATTTACATTCTGTCTACCCTAACACAACTATAAACAAAATGGTGGCTCCTTGCGATGGATTCCTGTAAGGTCATGCTGATCTGGGGGAGGTGAGGGGGCGTTGAGGGGCTCAGGGGGAGAGATTCTCCTTTGTTCATCTGTCGTGTGCTAAGGGGCTGACCACCCTGAAGAACAAACAACCAAGGACGTGGCCATGGCCCACTGCACCAACATTGGTTGCTAGGCTACCACTAGTCGAGCAGGCAAAGTGTTTCTTGTGGGATGGACACAAACAATAAACCTTAAATGTGATTGGTGGAGTTATCTCCCTTTTAAAATCGTCACTTTGAGCATAACACAATTTTTTGTAGCGGTCTGTGTTTTATTATTATTTATTATTATTATTAATATAATATATTATATTATTATATATAATATCGTATTTATTAATAATATATTATATTAATGTATATAATATATTATTTATTAATAATATCTTGTATGAATATATATAATATCTTATTTATTAATAATATATTACATTAATATATATAATATCTTATTTATTAATAATATAATATATTATATTAATATATATAATATCTTATTTATTAATAATATATTATATTAATATATATAATATCTTATTTATTAATAATATAATATATTACATTAATATATATAATATCTTATTTATTTCGTGTTAAACCCTCTCTCTGTCCTCTCCCTCACGACCAGCGGGCCGGCACGCGGCGGCGTTACCATGACGACGGCATCTCGGACGAGGAGATCGATGGGAAGAGGACGTTCAACCTTGAGGAAAAGCTGCATAGCAACAGGTTCAGCTCCGATCGCGTCAAACGTATGGAGGGGAAAGGTATGCACACACACACACACACACACACACACGTTCAAACCCAGGGATGTCTAGACAGAACATGTTTGATTGTGTTGAGCTAACGTGGTGAGGTTGTTGTGCTGTAGACTTAAACCTCCCGCGTATCTACAGACTTCACCTACGAGTACATCCAGAGAGGAGGGCTGAGAGACCCCATCATCTTTGAGAGGCCGGAGGGACTGGGCATCAAGTACGCCTCTCTCTCTCTCTTTATCTCACTCTCACTCATTCTTTCAAGAGTTGTTCCTTGTATTCTCTCTGCTGTGTGGAGAGGAGTGCGAGGTGTGATGTTTTCTTTCTTTTTGTTTCAGGATGCCAGACCCTGACTTCAGTGTCAACGATGTCAAGATATTTGTTGGTAAGATTTCTTGGTCTTAGGGCAAAGTGGGATGGAGGGAAGGAGTGGATACACCCGTAACCTGGGAGATTCCTCTAACATCAGAGCCCAACGTGTGTGTGTGTGTGTGTTTTTGTGTGTGTTTTTGTGTGTGTTTTTGTGTGTGTGTGTGTGTGTGTGTGTGTGTGTGTGTGTGTGTGTGTGTGTGTGTGTGTGTGTGTGTGTGTGTGTGTGTGTGTGTGTGTGTGTGTGTGTGTTCAGGCAGCCGCCGCATCGTAGACGTGATGGACGTGAACACCCAGAAGGGCACAGAGATGTCCATGGCTCAGTGGAGACGCTACTTTGAGACGCCACCCTCCCAGAGGGACAAGCTCTACAACGTCATCAGCCTGGAGTTCAGCCACACCAAGCTGGAGAACCTGGTGCAGAGGCCCACCTCGGTACACACACACACACACACACACACCATGAAACTGGAGTCTACGCTTACACACACTCACTCACTCACTCACTCACTGTCTGAAAAACACCTACGCTTACAAACACACGCACATTCTCTGATTTTGTGTGTGTGTGTGTGTGTGTGTGTGTGTGTGTGTGTGTGTCCAGGTTGACCTGATCGACTGGGTGGACAACATGTGGCCACGTCACCTGAAGGAGAGACAGAGAGACTCCACCAACTCCATCACGGACATGCAGTACCCCAAAGTACAGAAGTAAGACACACACCACACCACACACACACACCACACTACACCACTGACATGCAGTACCCCAAAGCACAGAAGTAAGACACACCATATTACATGACATCACATCAAAGTACAGAAGTAAGACACACCCAGCTCTGTCCTTCTCACTCTGTCAATCAAGCACCAGTTCTTAAAATAATAAGAGTTCCATCTTTAATATGTTTGATGTTTCTATCTCCTGGCTGTCCACCCTGCGCTGGTCTCTTCTCCTCATTCTCTCTGCTGGTCTCTCCTCCTCCTCTCTTGCTGTGTGTGTCCAGGTACTGTCTGATGAGTGTGCAGGGCTGCTACACGGACTTCCACATCGACTTTGGAGGCTCCTCAGTCTGGTACCACATCCTGAGGGGAGGCAAGGTGGGGGATCTCCATTTCCTTATCAGCTGAAAAACGAACGCTTATCTTTATCAGCTTTTGGAAAAATATCGTGTGTGTGTGTGTGTGTGTGTGTGTGTGAGAAAACAGGTGTTTTGGCTGATCCCGCCCACTCCTCAGAACCTGGAGCTCTATGAGAACTGGGTGTTGTCAGGGAAACAGGGAGACATCTTCCTGGGCGACAAGGCAACTGACTGTCAGAGGATTGAGCTGAAGCAAGGCTTCACCTTCATGATCCCCTCAGGTGGAGACACACACACACACACACACTCACTTGCGTCGGCATGGTTACCAAACAGATATCGAATGTCAACCAGCGGTGTGTGTGTGTGTGTGTGTGTGTGTTAGGTTGGATCCATGCTGTCTACACTCCAGTGGACACTCTG
>CM030174.1:34282254-34294754 GCA_017639675.1 Aplochiton taeniatus | reverse complement strand
GCGAGGGAGCGGTCTCCCGGGTCCTCCTCCTCTGACGACTCCGGCACTCCTCCCGCCTCCTCCTCCTCCTCGCTGTCTCCTCCCTCGCTGCTGTCGCTGCCCTCCTTCAGGAACGCGGGGAACGAGAGAGGAGGAGAGAAGGAGGTGTGGGTGGCCGTGTTCCGCTACCTCAGCAGAGCAGAGCTGCTGGCCTGCATGACCGTCTGCAAAGCCTGGTACAAATGGTGGGTTCCCCGTACAAACTAAATACATGGCGTTATCTGGGGTCATTCTGGGACTCTACACGCACACACACACACACGGACACACATGGCTCATTTCCACTGGAGAGCACCCTTGAAACCGTTATCCAGCGGGTTTCAACCCGGTACCTAACCCTTGATCTGGTAGGCTTTCCCAGTGTGAGTGTGAGTGTGAGTGTGAGTGTGAGTGTGAGTGTGAGTGTGAGTGTGAGTGTGAGTGTGAGTGTGAGTGTGAGTGTGAGTGTGAGTGTGAGTGTGAGTGTGAGTGTGAGTGTGAGTGTGAGTGTGAGTGTGAGTGTGAGTGTGAGTGTGAGTGTGAGTGTGAGTGTGAGTGTGAGTGTGTTAAACGGTGTGTGTGCGTGTGTCTTTGCAGGAGTTGCGACAAACGCCTGTGGAACAGTATGGACGTGAGCCGGTGCAGTCCCCTTAGCAACCAGGCCCTGGCAGGCATTATCAAACGACAGCCTACCTCCTTGGATCTCTCCTGGACGCCGATGGCTAAACAACAGATGGCCTGCCTGATCACCAGACTACCAGGTACTGTTACCTAACCCTAACCCAAAGTCATTGTGTTAGGGCTGCTGTTTGTTATTGCCATGTTTGAATATTACCGGAGTGCCATGACTGTGTGTGTGTGTGTGTGTGTGTGTGTGTGTGTGTGTAGGTCTGAGGGAGCTGAGTGTAGCAGGTCTGTCCTGGTGTTGTCTGTCGGCCATGGCGTCTCCCAGAATGCCTTGCCTGCGTCTGCTGGACCTGCGATGGTGTGACGGCATCAAAGACTCCCAGCTTCTCCAACTGCTGTCCCCACCAGGTACACACACACACACACACACACACACACACACACACACACACACACACACACACACCCTTCCCTAGCCCGTAGGCTCAGTGGGTTAACCAGTGTTGTTTTCTCCCTCTAGGCTCTGAGTCTCGTAGCCGTCTGCGTAACATGACGACTCTGCGTCTGGCGGGTCTGGACATCAGCGACTCCACACTGCGTCTGCTGCTGCGTCACATGACCCTGCTGGAGAGACTGGACCTGTCTCACTGCAAGGCCGTGACCGACACCTCCCTGGCCCTGCTCACCGCCTCCGGGACACACACACGCCACACGCTAACGGAGCTCACACTGACAGGTGACCACACGCACACACACAGTAACACAAAAACACACACGGATAGCACACACACACACACACACACACACACACACAAACAGACTCCAACTACTGTTCACAGAGATGGGATCGTTTTTGAAAGGGAATAGTCATTACCTATGCACAGCAAATAACAAGATCAATCAACCGTGTAAGATATCTCAAGTGACTCTGAGCTGAATCCAAGTTGAGTACTTCTAGTCTAAATGTAATGGGAACAAAACATTTAACTTCAAAGTACATCGGAGTCCATGAGGTGCTGCTGAATATCACATCTTCTCACATAAAGAAATGGGGCAGTTCTTGTTTCTATCGCCAACCTAGCCTTAATCCAGACCCTCCCCCCCCCCCCCCAGGGTGTACCAGCCTGACGGACGCCTGTCTGTCCTACCTGAAGCGCCTGTCCTGTCTCACACTGCTGGATCTGAGGGGCTGTAGGACCATCAGCCGGCGAGCCTGTGACTCCTTCATCTCCGACCTGTCACTCACAGCCCTGTTCTGCATGACAGAGGAGAAGCTAATCCAGAGGATTGACTGAACCTCCAAACCAGGAGAGAGAGACTAGCAGTGGGGGCTCGTCACCGGCCCAGCCAGAGAGAAACCGAATCGGGACACTCTCTTTGACTACCAGCCAGTAGAAGAAGCAGTCAGCCAGTCGATAGAAGAAACAGTCAGGCAGTCAAGAGAAGCAGTCAGTCGATGGAAGCAGGCTACCTGGCTGCCTGCGTCTTAACCCTGAACAACAGTCATTCAACCGTCAAAGGTTTTCAGGTTCCGGAGGTGCCGAGAAAATTCAGGAGTGAAATTTACTTTGTGGCCCAGGACAAACTCTCCCTGTCTTAACTGAAAAAGAGATCAAGAGACTGAGAAAATGGTGGATCTGAATGTGTGTCAATGTAAATTAGTTATGAATGTGTGTCAATGTAAATTAGGTAACTTTCTTCTTTTCTTTTTACACAGAAAATGTTTCCAAAAAAATGTATAAAACCAAATTGTAAAACGTGATTTGTATGTATTTCTAAAATATGTTATTCTGAGTTTACAGACCAGGTAACTAGGCTCTATACCTTTGTTTAAGCAACTAATCCTAAACAAAGTACATACCAACCAATTTTACCACAGTTTCAACACCTGTTTCACGACAGTGCAACTTCTAATGCTCTCCGGAGTGCACCTGTGTAGAAATTCCTACCGCCTATCTAGTTATCATACATGACTATTGCGTTCACATTTTGTAGTGTTACCTGATGTAGCATTTACATTACGTAGCATTCATAAATGCAGTATGGAGAATGGAACTCTGAAATAAATAAAAAAGAAATTAAAACCACTCATGTCAATTAACCTACAGAGGCTGGAAAAACCACAAACATGCAATAAACCAAATGTTTAGATGTTTTATAGAGTTTTAATAGGAATAAAAAAAAGAATTTCCCATCATGATTAATGATTTGACTAAGTATAGGAAAGAAAAGCCAAGCTATATTGCCTGCCTACCCTATGGGTCCTTGGCTCGTGGCTTAAACAAACAGATCAGGTTTATGAAAATCTTTATTTACAGTAGAGGATTTCCTTCTAAACCAGCCTGAACAAATCAAAACACCATGGAAACAAGCCAGCATACAGCGTGGATAGGAGCAATATTTTTAGTTGATTTGTATTTGAAACGTAATCGTTTGAACATTCAAATGTTCTTCTGTCAGAAAGCCTTGATGCAGGGCAGTTTTCCAGCCCTGTGAAGGTACAGGACAGGCGGGATGACCCCGGTCATCACCACTACAGCTCCACAAGAAATACCGACTGTATAATAAACCATAAGAGGCAAGCAGCACTGAAGTGGAATAGTAAACACGTACAGCAGGTAGTTCATTGCAGTGGAAACCATAATAATCAGAATCGTTGTAAACGCCCTTCTCTTGATGTTATTGGACCCCTCCCGCTCTTTGTCCCCCGGCCCGGGTCTTTTCAGAGCCCGGAGGACTGACAGGCAGCAGAACAACTGCACTGACAGAAGGAGGACAAAATTACACCAGAACGAATACTGGTACTGGTTTTCCCCGATTGAAAACACAGATATTATGCAACCCCCGCCCACGAGCAGCCAGATAAACAAACAACAGGCTGCCCTGTATCTCAAAGGCTTGCTCCTGAGGAAGAGCACAGGGTGTACCACGGCCAAGTAGCGCTCCACACAGATACAGGTCTGGAACAACGGACGACCAAAGTAGATGAGACCCAGAGACAACATAAAGACTGATTGACAAGCTTGTACTTCCCCAATAAAGTGGCACACGCAGCCTGCACAGAAAAGTAACTCAGAAACGGTCAGGTTGAGAACAAAGATTTCTGCGGCTATCGTCCTACCCGCCCCAGTCACCACGATCCATAAGACATAGATGTTGGCGGGCAGAGCCAAGATGAGGTTGAGTGAACAGGTACTAATGGAGAGCAACATGACCTCATATGGAATGTCAGCATAGTGATCCGTAATGATGGTGCTATTTTCAGCCATTTTTTGTAGATTTCCTGCTGGTTTCTCCCCTGCAAGATAGAAAGTATAGTTTTGATAAAATGCATGTGCTTGATCTTCAATCCTTGGGTTTTGATTGGAACCTAACTACTCTTTTAACATAACAACAACAAAAAAAAAAAAGATTATGCTGTTGAAGATAAAATTGTAATTAAAATGAATGGGTCAATCTCTCTCGGAAAACTGAACTTAAACATACATTCTGAAAAAACACATTAAAGTATGACTGTAAAAGATATAAATTAGCATTTTATTTTTTTAATCACAAAGTACAAAGTAGAGAGCTCAGACCTGACTGAGAAGATTTAGGATGAAGTGATGCCACCAGTCTCACTATGTAGGTACAAGACAGATCTCTAATGCAAATAAAAAAAAGTCATATGAACTGCTTATACTCATCAACATGATTAAAGATATCACACTGAACAAAAAGTCTAGGCAAACAAATGCATGATCTTTTAGCAGGGTTGAACTTCTGCAAAGTAATATTAAGAGAAAATCCACATGCACAGATGATGATAAGGTGATATTCTATGCCAAGGAAATATAATTGGTGAATGATCAGTTTCATCCACCGTGTCACAACATGCACGCTATTTGAGTTATGCAAATTGACAGGTGAACTACCTGGGTGAAGGAGACCATTTGTTTTCAGCAAGTGCTCTTTGTCTTTTCCTCCATCAGTTTGATATCAGACTGCCAATGCTTTGGTTGTAAACTTGATTGAATATTCATTTTATGAGTAGACTATCTCCATTCTGCCTGCATTCTTCCCAAACTAACATCTATGATTAAAGATCCAGTAGGAATGTCTAGGCAAAAATGTTTACATTACATTTACTACATATCTCGTGGAAGATATAATTAAATCAAATGCTCAGAGAGAAGGTGCCATCTATATGAACGACCCTGTATTCAGCTTTTCAAAAATCTAGGGAAGCCTTCCTAATACTAACCAATCAGGAGAGTGTCTGCAAGGAGGCACGGCTACCTGCTTGTCAATCACCTCACATGCACCATGGAAATGTTGAAGGCATTACGAAAGTATGGGAGGGGCCAAAGACTCAGGAGGTTTGCATTTTTGAGTGTTTTGATTCAAATTCTTTTTTCTGCAATTTTTTTCTCCATACTTCTGTAGATTTACATACTGCACCTTTAACACAGCAGGCAAGGGATTAAAGTGATATTTGAAAGACGTGGTTGTATGTCCGAGTCATTCTCCATAAGTGTTGTGTAAAGCACGAGTTAGGAGTAGTCTTTTAAACACAATTAAAGAACTTCTGATTAGTAATCATGGCAAAAGTTTAATCTGACATTGAATGCATTTTTTTTAACTCACAGTGAAAGTGGGTATAAGATTATCCATTTTAAATTGAACCCTTCTTTAAAGAGACATAATGCAAAGAGCCAAGGGGAACACCTGCAGGATACCATGGTGTTTTCTGGGAAATGCAGTGCCATATTGTAGGCTTCTTATTTTTTCAATCCAAAACATGGTTCATGGAGCAAAACAATAAAAAACCTTATTTACAATCGTAGATCACTATAAAAGACATAGTTATAAAGTAAAGCCCAGATATAATGTGGACAAAAGTTTGTATAAAAATAACTTTTCACACATTGTTCAACCAAAAGTGTCTCAGTCATGTGCTTAACTTACGGAATGAACTTGGTTTCATTTAATTCTGTCTCAATGTCCAGCTTTCTAACCTCAACACTTCTAACCCCAATTCATTAATAACAGGTCTGAATGGGTATAATGAGTTTAAAGTAGGCCGGCTATACATGTGCTCCTGAACACATCCTATCCTTCCTTAAATAGATATCTGATTCCCTGGAGAGTCAGTGGATCCAGTCATTAAAGAGTTTCCCTATCAGTTTGTTTCAGGTTGCTCCAGTAGAGTGAATCTCTAAGCAGTTTATGTTCATGGGTAAGTTAACTTAACCCGATGTTGGAGCTCTATAACGCTGCGGGCAAGGAAATTGCGCTGCGTGTTTTTTGTAAAGCGGTTCGAATTGAACACAAAAATAACTATTTTCTTGGTCTGAGTATTTTAAGTCATTCACGGTGAATATGTAGGCTAAAGGTCTACTTAATTTCACAACATCTAGGCAACGTGTTAATCATGCCTATAGCTCTTGTTAATTAAGCTTTGTGGGTCTACTTGAAAAAAAAAGCCATTAAGTTTAAGCAGTCTAATAAAATAATATAGGCATAGGCCTATGTCTTTTACAGTATGTCATATCAAATGCACTTTCCACTGAGGTAGCAGATTAAATGATTGTTAGAATTAAGTTATTCTTTACCCCAAAGCATTACATTCTTACAGGTAGCCTACACCAGCCTGCTTTAAAGGTGCAGTAAGTACTTCTAGAAGTAGTTCTACAAAATTGCAAGAATTTGAATTACAACACTCAAAAATGCCAACCTCCTGAGTCTTTGGTCCCTCCTATCCTTCTCAATGGCCCTTCCCACTCATGCCCACGCGCTCTGACTTCATGAGCTTGAGTGATTGACAGGCAGGTAGCCGTGCCTCCTTAAAATAAACTCTCCAGATTGGTTAGGTTTAGGCGGTAGTCCCTGGATTTTTGAAAAGCTGAATTCAGGGCCATGCAGGGCACTCACATAGTGCGCACCTTCTCTCTGAGCATTTGATTGAATTATATCCTCCAGGAGGTATGTAATAAACCAACAAAAAACGTGAACATTTAATTTTTGGCAAGGAATTCAAACTTACATACTGCACCTTTAATGTTAATCACCGTCCGGTAACACCGCTTAAGAAAAGCAGAGTAGGTCAACTTTCCTTTTTAACCTCCTGTTAAGGAGCGTCTGTTTCTTGGCGTAGGGTTTTCAAGGTTAAACTCTCTTCGTAGTAAACCAGGTCTCAGGTTCAGGAATATCTTTATTTATAGTAGGGGATTTAAGGATGTCATGGTTAACAGAGTAGCGTTCACAGGGAGAAGAGATGGCGGTTTATTTAGTGAACGAACACCAATGACCTGTAAACCTTGTTTTCGAACGTTATACTCTAAACATCAATACACCACGGTCTTATGCTATTCTTAAGTTCAGAGAGCCGTGTTAAAGTTGGAACAATGTTACAGAATAGCAGCGAACAAAAACAGAACCCTTAACAGATCAAAACACCATGGAAACCACCCAGAGTAGGTACAGCGTAGATCGGAGCGATCTTTTCAAATGACTTGTATTTGATATGTAATCGTTTGAACATTTATATGTTCTTCTGTCAGAAAGCCTTGATGCAGGGCAGTTTTCCAGCCCTGTGAAGGTACAGGACAGGCGGGACGACCCCGGTCATCACCGCTACAGCTCCACAAGAAATATTGACTACATAATAAACCAAAAGAGGCAAGCAGCACTGAAGTGGAATAGTAAACACGTACAGCAGGTAGTTCATTGCAGTGGAAACCATAATAATCAGAATCGTTGTAAACGCCCTTCTCTTGATGTTATTGGACCCCTCCCGCTCTTTGTCCCCCGGCCCGGGTCTTTTCAGAGCCCGGAGGACTGACAGGCAGCAGAACAACTGCACTGACAGAAGGAGGACAAAATTACACCAGAACGAATACTGGTACTGGTTTTCCCCGATTGAAAACACAGATATTATGCAACCCCCGCCCACGAGCAGCCAGATAAACAAACAACAGGCTGCCCTGTATCTCAAAGGCTTGCTCCTGAGGAAGAGCACAGGGTGTACCACGGCCAAGTAGCGCTCCACACAGATACAGGTCTGGAACAACGGACGACCAAAGTAGATGAGACCCAGAGACAACATAAAGACTGATTGACAAGCTTGTACTTCCCCAATAAAGTGGCACACGCAGCCTGCACAGAAAAGTAACTCAGAAACGGTCAGGTTGAGAACAAAGATTTCTGCGGCTATCGTCCTACCCGCCCCAGTCACCACGATCCATAAGACATAGATGTTGGCGGGCAGAGCCAAGATGAGGTTGAGTGAACAGGTACTAATGGAGAGCAACATGACCTCATATGGAATGTCAGCATAGTGATCCGTAATGATGGTGCTATTTTCAGCCATTTTTTGTAGATTTCCTGCTGGTTTCTCCCCTGCAAGATAGAAAGTATAGTTTTGATAAAATGCATGTGCTTGATCTTCAATCCTTGGGTTTTGATTGGAACCTAACTACTCTTTTAACATAACAACAACAAAAAAAAAAAAGATTATGCTGTTGAAGATAAAATTGTAATTAAAATGAATGGGTCAATCTCTCTCGGAAAACTGAACTTAAACATACATTCTGAAAAAACACATTAAAGTATGACTGTAAAAGATATAAATTAGCATTTTATTTTTTTAATCACAAAGTACAAAGTAGAGAGCTCAGACCTGACTGAGAAGATTTAGGATGAAGTGATGCCACCAGTCTCACTATGTAGGTACAAGACAGATCTCTAATGCAAATAAAAAAAAGTCATATGAACTGCTTATACTCATCAACATGATTAAAGATATCACACTGAACAAAAAGTCTAGGCAAACAAATGCATGATCTTTTAGCAGGGTTGAACTTCTGCAAAGTAATATTAAGAGAAAATCCACATGCACAGATGATGATAAGGTGATATTCTATGCCAAGGAAATATAATTGGTGAATGATCAGTTTCATCCACCGTGTCACAACATGCACGCTATTTGAGTTATGCAAATTGACAGGTGAACTACCTGGGTGAAGGAGACCATTTGTTTTCAGCAAGTGCTCTTTGTCTTTTCCTCCATCAGTTTGATATCAGACTGCCAATGCTTTGGTTGTAAACTTGATTGAATATTCATTTTATGAGTAGACTATCTCCATTCTGCCTGCATTCTTCCCAAACTAACATCTATGATTAAAGATCCAGTAGGAATGTCTAGGCAAAAATGTTTACATTACATTTACTACATATCTCGTGGAAGATATAATTAAATCAAATGCTCAGAGAGAAGGTGCCATCTATATGAACGACCCTGTATTCAGCTTTTCAAAAATCTAGGGAAGCCTTCCTAATACTAACCAATCAGGAGAGTGTCTGCAAGGAGGCACGGCTACCTGCTTGTCAATCACCTCACATGCACCATGGAAATGTTGAAGGCATTACGAAAGTATGGGAGGGGCCAAAGACTCAGGAGGTTTGCATTTTTGAGTGTTTTGATTCAAATTCTTTTTTCTGCAATTTTTTTCTCCATACTTCTGTAGATTTACATACTGCACCTTTAACACAGCAGGCAAGGGATTAAAGTGATATTTGAAAGACGTGGTTGTATGTCCGAGTCATTCTCCATAAGTGTTGTGTAAAGCACGAGTTAGGAGTAGTCTTTTAAACACAATTAAAGAACTTCTGATTAGTAATCATGGCAAAAGTTTAATCTGACATTGAATGCATTTTTTTTAACTCACAGTGAAAGTGGGTATAAGATTATCCATTTTAAATTGAACCCTTCTTTAAAGAGACATAATGCAAAGAGCCAAGGGGAACACCTGCAGGATACCATGGTGTTTTCTGGGAAATGCAGTGCCATATTGTAGGCTTCTTATTTTTTCAATCCAAAACATGGTTCATGGAGCAAAACAATAAAAAACCTTATTTACAATCGTAGATCACTATAAAAGACATAGTTATAAAGTAAAGCCCAGATATAATGTGGACAAAAGTTTGTATAAAAATAACTTTTCACACATTGTTCAACCAAAAGTGTCTCAGTCATGTGCTTAACTTACGGAATGAACTTGGTTTCATTTAATTCTGTCTCAATGTCCAGCTTTCTAACCTCAACACTTCTAACCCCAATTCATTAATAACAGGTCTGAATGGGTATAATGAGTTTAAAGTAGGCCGGCTATACATGTGCTCCTGAACACATCCTATCCTTCCTTAAATAGATATCTGATTCCCTGGAGAGTCAGTGGATCCAGTCATTAAAGAGTTTCCCTATCAGTTTGTTTCAGGTTGCTCCAGTAGAGTGAATCTCTAAGCAGTTTATGTTCATGGGTAAGTTAACTTAACCCGATGTTGGAGCTCTATAACGCTGCGGGCAAGGAAATTGCGCTGCGTGTTTTTTGTAAAGCGGTTCGAATTGAACACAAAAATAACTATTTTCTTGGTCTGAGTATTTTAAGTCATTCACGGTGAATATGTAGGCTAAAGGTCTACTTAATTTCACAACATCTAGGCAACGTGTTAATCATGCCTATAGCTCTTGTTAATTAAGCTTTGTGGGTCTACTTGAAAAAAAAAGCCATTAAGTTTAAGCAGTCTAATAAAATAATATAGGCATAGGCCTATGTCTTTTACAGTATGTCATATCAAATGCACTTTCCACTGAGGTAGCAGATTAAATGATTGTTAGAATTAAGTTATTCTTTACCCCAAAGCATTACATTCTTACAGGTAGCCTACACCAGCCTGCTTTAAAGGTGCAGTAAGTACTTCTAGAAGTAGTTCTACAAAATTGCAAGAATTTGAATTACAACACTCAAAAATGCCAACCTCCTGAGTCTTTGGTCCCTCCTATCCTTCTCAATGGCCCTTCCCACTCATGCCCACGCGCTCTGACTTCATGAGCTTGAGTGATTGACAGGCAGGTAGCCGTGCCTCCTTAAAATAAACTCTCCAGATTGGTTAGGTTTAGGCGGTAGTCCCTGGATTTTTGAAAAGCTGAATTCAGGGCCATGCAGGGCACTCACATAGTGCGCACCTTCTCTCTGAGCATTTGATTGAATTATATCCTCCAGGAGGTATGTAATAAACCAACAAAAAACGTGAACATTTAATTTTTGGCAAGGAATTCAAACTTACATACTGCACCTTTAATGTTAATCACCGTCCGGTAACACCGCTTAAGAAAAGCAGAGTAGGTCAACTTTCCTTTTTAACCTCCTGTTAAGGAGCGTCTGTTTCTTGGCGTAGGGTTTTCAAGGTTAAACTCTCTTCGTAGTAAACCAGGTCTCAGGTTCAGGAATATCTTTATTTATAGTAGGGGATTTAAGGATGTCATGGTTAACAGAGTAGCGTTCACAGGGAGAAGAGATGGCGGTTTATTTAGTGAACGAACACCAATGACCTGTAAACCTTGTTTTCGAACGTTATACTCTAAACATCAATACACCACGGTCTTATGCTATTCTTAAGTTCAGAGAGCCGTGTTAAAGTTGGAACAATGTTACAGAATAGCAGCGAACAAAAACAGAACCCTTAACAGATCAAAACACCATGGAAACCACCCAGAGTAGGTACAGCGTAGATCGGAGCGATCTTTTCAAATGACTTGTATTTGATATGTAATCGTTTGAACATTTATATGTTCTTCTGTCAGAAAGCCTTGATGCAGGGCAGTTTTCCAGCCCTGTGAAGGTACAGGACAGGCGGGACGACCCCGGTCATCACCGCTACAGCTCCACAAGAAATATTGACTACATAATAAACCAAAAGAGGCAAGCAGCACTGAAGTGGAATAGTAAACACGTACAGCAGGTAGTTCATTGCAGTGGAAACCATAATAATCAGAATCGTTGTAAACGCCCTTCTCTTGATGTTATTGGACCCCTCCCGCTCTTTGTCCCCCGGCCCGGGTCTTTTCAGAGCCCGGAGGACTGACAGGCAGCAGAACAACTGCACTGACAGAAGGAGGACAAAATTACACCAGAACGAATACTGGTACTGGTTTTCCCCGATTGAAAACACAGATATTATGCAACCCCCGCCCACGAGCAGCCAGATAAACAAACAACAGGCTGCCCTGTATCTCAAAGGCTTGCTCCTGAGGAAGAGCACAGGGTGTACCACGGCCAAGTAGCGCTCCACACAGATACAGGTCTGGAACAACGGACGACCAAAGTAGATGAGACCCAGAGACAACATAAAGACTGATTGACAAGCTTGTACTTCCCCAATAAAGTGGCACACGCAGCCTGCACAGAAAAGTAACTCAGAAACGCTCAGGTTGAGAACAAAGATTTCTGCGGCTATAGTCCCACCCTCTCCAGTCACCACGATCCATAAGACGTAGATGTTGGCGGGCAGAGCCAAGATGAGGTTGAGTGAACAAGTTGTAATGGCGACCGCCGTAATCTCATATGGAACAGCAAAGGCTTCCAAAAGGATGGTGCCATTTTCTCTAAAGGTGTTCATTTTAGTAGATTTCCTGCCGGTATCTGCCCTGCAAGAAATAAAGTATAATCCTCATTAAATTCATGTGTTTATCTTCAATCCTTAGGTTTTGATTTGAACCTGCATGCAATTGCTCTTTTAACACAACAAACAGAAAAAAGCAAGATGCTTTTGAAGATAACATTTATCATTGTAATAAATAGGTCAATCTGTCTTGGAAAACTGAATTTAAACGTTCTTACAAATGTAGTATTCTTTTTTTAATCACAAAGTCGACAGTAGAGAGTTCCGACCCTCACTGTGAGAAGATTTAGGATGAAGTGATGCCACCATCCTCACTATGTAGGTACGACAGATAAGACAGATCTCTAATGCAAATTAAAAAAGTCATATGACCTGCTCATACTCATCAACATGATTAAAGAGATCACATCGTT
>CM030174.1:34164754-34277254 GCA_017639675.1 Aplochiton taeniatus | reverse complement strand
TCAATGACAAAATAATGTAATGCATATGTAATTGTATTCTGTTACAGCTACAGATAAATATGTCATTACATTACAGTTACTAATCAAAAGGTTGGGGATTACAAAGGCGTTATAATATATTCTTTTTGGTACGAGCGTTGTTTCTGATTTGTTTTTCTCCTTTGAATTTGCAGCGCGTCTCTTTTGACAAATCAAATCAGTGCTCTGTGCATTGCTAAGCAACCTGAGTCTCTCTGACCAGCCGACAACGTCAAGGCGGGTCGTTGGAAAAGAATGCCTTTCAGTGCCGAAAATTCAATATGTTCTTCCAAAATCAGGAAAGGGCTCTAACCTTATTGTACAATGTAAATCGTGTTTACTAGGGTTGAAAACGCTATCAACATAGAAATGCTCGATGTCAAACCTGAGCAAACATCTACAGTAGAGGTTTAACTTCTTTAATGGAACCGCAATCAGTCACAAATAAAGTATAGGCCAACCTCCCACCCCACCATGTTAGTAATGTCTGTTCAAGATGTCATTTAGCTCTAGGCTATATTTACCTTAGTGTCTGTCCAATAGGCTACATATTTATCTTCAATCTCCATTCATTTTTGCATTTATTTATTGTAAATAATAGGCTAAAGGTTATTGTTATTATAAATATTTTTAGGACTTTTCCGCTTTATTGCCCAGTTTAAACTAACATTTCATTAAATATAAGTTTTATTTTTGGTACAAAAGTAATGAAAGGTCATAAGTTACATTACTTTAATGAAGTAATTACAAAAAGTTACAGTACACATTACATTTCAAACAGGGTAACTAGTAATCTAACCTATTACATTTCAAAAGTAACCTTCCCAACACAGACCATATCCCATTCCTCAGCCTCCTCACCTGACAGCCAGAGGAGTAACTCAGGATGGATTTCTAACATTTCTCACCGCAGAGAGATCAGAGTATCTGCGTATACCCAGTATCAATGATTCCCTTTAAAAGTAGGTTCCTTCCCTCTCCTATTAGTCAAATCTGGGGTTGTTTGTATAGAGGCATAGCCACAGGGTGCTTTTTACTGTAACTTTCTACTAAGCTGTGACATTTGAGTCACTTTGTTAGGCTTTCCAGACAAAGAGGAAAGAGAGCTTGAAACCATAGACAGGCAAATATGGACGCCTCTCAAATTTATAAAATGCCTTTTGGTAGGCCAAGGCAAAATGAATGGATTGAATCAGTCTTCAAACTGGATGATATCTGTGGAACTAATGTTTAAAGGAAGTAATGACACATTCATATTATAACTTAATACACTAACCATTTGTTAAATGACTAGTCCAATGATTTGCAACATCCCATAATCGTGTTTAGAAAACTGTTGAAGTCGACAGTTTTGCAAAATGAATGCTTACTGTGTGAGAGGAGAGGGAAAGATTGCCCTGTCCAGGAATCGAGCCCAGCCTCGGGGGAATGTCAAAGTGCATGCCCCACCAATGAGAGACAAAGAGGTGGTTGCTTCCATCATTGGCCCCCTAGTCTTTCACCACATCGAGGACGCGCGCCCTAACGCAATCTTAAGACGTTGAAACATTTACTGCACGTCTGTCCCTTGAGATGCTGGGCTGTATAAAGGTTGGAGCCAACTCCCACCTGGTGCCTCTATGTAACCCTGGACGTATGAAAGCTGTCTGTTGAAAGCATGCAGGGCTTCACTTGGCTAGCATCACTATGGGCTACACCGAGTGCCGAGTGTGAACCTGAAGTCTCTTCCATCAATAAAGCTGATAGACTCCACATAGAAGTTTCAGTTCTTTTATTATCACGAACTACAAGAAATATTTTCCACATATCTTATATCAACCCTCCTCCTCCAAAAAGATTCACTCTGTCTGAGTGTGTCTTGTTCTCATCTTGTTAGACCATCCACAGGGTAGTAAACTCACTGTGTGTGTGTGTGTGTGTGTGTGTGTGTGCGCCTGTGTGTGCGTGCGTGCGTGCGTACGTGTACCTCGTTGGAGCTGCGGATGTTTTTCGGTGTGTCCTGTCTGATCATCCACAGGGCCGCCAGCGCCATCAGGAGACCGTGTCCCACATCGCCAAACATCACCGCAAACAGGAAGGGGAACGTCACGATGGTGAACACCGCTAACACACGCACACACATGCACACATGCACACACACACACACACACACGCACACGCACACGCACACGCACACGCGCGCGCACACAGCGATGGATCAAATAAATAATTATGAAAACTCTCTTGATCGTTTCCTTCACTTTACTTAACTGTTATGGGTGTGTTACTTGGGTTGATCTCCCTGTGTGTGTGTGTGTGTGTATGTATGTTACCTGGGTTGATCTCCCTGTAGGCGGCCACGCCATAGGCCTCTACGAGGCTCTGGAAGGCGGAGGTGAAGGAGTTGGTGGTGAACAGAGTGGGAGGAGAGCCGGGTGACGGCAGGCGGTTGTAGAAGGAGTCCACCATACTGCCACTCTTCCTCTGGGGAAGAGGGGAGAGGCCGCCATTACCCATCCATCCTCCCTCTCACTCACTCACTCCATCCCCCAATCTCTCCATCCTCCCTCTTACTTCCCCAACCCCTCTCTTCCTCCCTGTGTCTTCACCTCTCTCTCTCTCTCTCTCTCTCTCTCTCTCTCTCTCTCTCTCTCTCTCTCTCTCTCTCTCTCTCTCTCTCTCTCTCTCTCTCTCTCTCTCTCTCTCTCTCTCTCTCTCTCTCTCTCTCTCTCTCTCTCTCTCTCTCTCTCTCTCTCTCTCTCTCTCTCTCTCTCTCTCTCTCTCTCTCTCTCTCTCTCTCTCTCTCTGCCTCCCTCTTTTGCCCCCCCCCATCCTCCTTCCCTCCTTCCGTCTCTCACAGTTCCTTCTATCAGGGCGCTCTGCAGCAGCAGCAGTTTCCTGGCGGGGCACCAGGCCTCAGCGATCAGACACTTGTCGGTGACGGAAGGGCTGCAGAGGTTCAGGACGGTCTGGACGGCCTTGCACTTAGCCACGCTGACCTTCCACCTGGGCAGTGCGACCACACAGCGCGCCAGCAGCTGCTGCAGGTAGCCCTCTGTCTGCGACAGCACCTGGAGGGGAGCAAACACACCAAGTATATGTCTAAATATAACTGTCTAATATATAAGTATGTCTGTGTCGTGTGAATATAACTGTCTAATATATGAGTATGTCTGTGTAGTGTAAATATAACTGTCTAATATATAAGTATGTCTGTGTAGTGTGAATATAACTGTCTAATATATAAATATGTCTGTGTGGTGTAAATATAACTGTCTAATATATAAATATGTCTGTGTGGTGTAAATATAACTTTCTAATATATAAATATGTCTGTGGACTAAGAGTCTCCCTCCATCGCTCTAGCCCAGCTTGATTTACGGTAGTGATGTCCATGATCCTGTTCTGTAGTCCAATCAGAATCTCCTCTCTCTCTGCAGTGTGCTCTGGGTAGGCGAAGGTGTGAGTGTGGAAACTGAGGAGGGAATAAAGAAAATAAAGAAAAAGGAATAAGGGAGGAAGACGTAAAGCAAAGATGACGGGGACATTTTGGGGGGTGATTTATATTATTTTCTATGAGAGATAGCTAACTGAAACATCTGTAACCATTATTATAGTACAGCCTTTTAAATGTGGGGAAGAGTTTTCCAGCAATATATAGTAGATGCACTTACCAATCACAGATCTTCTTGACTTTCTGACCAATCTGATCGCCCCAAAAAGAGATGAGGAAGACCATCCAATGAACCTTCTCGCCCTGTGATTGGTTAAAAGGCAGGACATGTTTAGAGAAATGTGAATCTATAACAATAACAGTATATATTTATTAACAATGATTAAAGACCACAGAGCACCAGAATTAGGTACTAATCTGGAATTCAAATGAATATTCAAAATATAATTTGCCTGTATTTTGTATGTGACCTCAACATGTGTGAGTTTGATACACAATCAAATCTTTTTGCTTCAGAGGTCTGTCACCACTGTACTCTTTGTTATTTTGTTTAAACTCTGGTAAGTCTATTTGTGAAAAATTAAAAGTGTAGACATTTCCAAATACCATCAGATGGAGACAAAGTCTTCAAACACATGTTAGGATTTCTTAATTGGGTTTTAATTTCAAAACCTATAATATAACATGGGCTTAGTACTAAATTGTTACCATGCCCTTTGCTCCAAAGAAAGCACTGTTTCTCTTAGTTCTCTATTCTGGGTTCAAACTCTGACACAGCAGTTAAGTGGAGACCATTTTGTGCTTTACCTCCCATTCCTCCTTGATATTCCCAGGAGAAGTAGCATAGAGGTCAAATTTGATGATTGCAAGGAAATAAAAATGTATATTTTTTCATCTATTCAAATGCTACCCCAATGTTAGATGAAGACATCCTCCCAATTAGACTGACACTCCTCCCAATTATTTGCCCTGCTCTTCCACCTTTAGTTCCTCTCCTCCATCACTTCTTCCCTCTGTACCGTTTCAGGAACCTCCAACCTCTGCTCCATCTCCCTGAAGTCAACGATGATGTACCCGCGACACGCTCGCCATAGCAACCGCTCAAACACAGGCACCTTCC
Organism: Aplochiton taeniatus; assembly: GCA_017639675.1. Lineage (NCBI taxonomy): Eukaryota > Metazoa > Chordata > Actinopteri > Galaxiiformes > Galaxiidae > Aplochiton > Aplochiton taeniatus. The sequence continues at coordinate 34,272,683 of CM030174.1, read as the reverse complement.
ATGGGTGGACCACTCCCGCAACAAAACTGACAGGAAGGAGACGGAAAAACAGACAGAATGTTCACCTCACTTGGAATCTTTTTTTACGATCATATATTCTTTTGTCATAAGTTGCATGTGTCCGGTGTGTCTATGTGCATGTGTAAGTCTGAATAATTATACCAGAGTCGTGTGTCCTGTCTGTGGTCCATTAAAGCTGCCGTCTCCAGAGACTGAGGAGGGGGTGGAGCCTAAGGATAGATACCTTGGTCAATGTTTTTGACCAATAGCAGAGCTTGAGGGAACATTCTGGGAGATAAGAGAGAATTATTACCTGTGAGGCAGTGAGGGGGTGTGTCTGGATCAGAACGCCACGGTATTGGCTGAGCAGGGTCAGCTGACTCCTCAGACTGTCTCTGTTCCGGGAAACCTGCAGGCACAGCAAGAAGCTGACTACACACACACACACACACACACACACACACACACACACACACACACACACACACACACACACACACACACACACACACACAGGGCTGTTCTCTTTCCCCCATAACTTTCTCCTTCTCTCATCTCTCCTTCTCTCATCTCTCCATCTCTCTCCCTCCTTCATCCTTCTTAACCTCTTCCATTAATGAACCCCTCCATCTCTCCGCCTCCTCAGTCTATCTCTCTCCTTCATTCCTCTCTCAGTTCTCTGTCCCTCCCTCCACACCTCTCTCAGTTCCCAGGCCAGGCGTTCGCTCTCCTCCTCGATTGCCATCAGCTCTCTGGGCTGGGGCGCGAAAGGGGCGGGGCTCGGCACAGGCAGGGGACCAATGAGAGGAGGCCACAAGGAGCGTCCTATCTCCTGTTCCAGGAAGGCTAGGATGAGAGAGACACGGTGAGGAGAAGAGAGGGGGGAAATGCAACATGGAAAAGGAACGGCAGGATTGAGAGGAAGGATATCCCAAATAAAAGGAAACCTCACCAAAGGTGGTTTCCATCTCCTCACATCTCCTGACCTCGCTGATGAACTTCCTCTGGAATGAGTTGACCTGTGTGTTCAACTGAGGACATCCACAGATGGAGAGAGAGTTCGAAGTTAAACGTCTTCTACCAGAGCTTAAAATATGAGTAGAGAGTTAAAAACTAAAATACATACAAACTAATGGGGATGGTGACAAATGGTTTTTGTAGTTGACTCTCAGCACAAGTTTAGCTTTTTGGGACCTTTCAACTGTTTCTTGTGCTGCTGTGTCAGTTGATAAACTCCACATAACGATTGTCAGACAACAAATACACAAGACTAATCTTTCTGGTTAATGTTGAGACTAATCTACCTGGTTAACGTTGAGACTAATCTACCTGGTTAATGTTGAGACTAATCTTTGTGGTTAACGTTAAGACAAATCTACCTGGTTAACGTTGAGACTAATCTTCCTGGTTAATGTTGAGACTAATCTTTCTGGTTAACGTTGAGACTAATCTTTCTGGTTAATGTTGAGACAAATCTTCCTGGTTAACGTTGAGACAAATCTTCCTGGTTAACGTTGAGACTAATCTTTCTGGTTAACGTTGAGACTAATCTTTGTGGTTAACGTTGAGACTAATCCACCTGGTTAATGTGGAGACTAATCTACCTGGTTAATGTGGAGACAAATCTACCTGGTTAACGTTGAGACAAATCTACCTGGTTAATGTTGAGACAAATCTACCTGGTTAATGTTGAGACAAATCTACCTGGTTAATGTTGAGACAAATCTACCTGGTTAACGTTGAGACTAATCTTTGTGGTTAATGTTGAGACTAATCTACCTGGTTAATGTGGAGACAAATCTACCTGGTTAACGTTGAGACAAATCTACCTGGTTAATGTTGAGACAATTCTACCTGGTTAATGTTGAGACAAATCTACCTGGTTAACGTTGAGACTAATCTTTGTGGTTAATGTTGAGACTAATCTTTGTGGTTAACGTTAAGACAAATCTACCTGGTTAACGTTGAGACAAATCTTCCTGGTTAATGTTGAGACTAATCTACCTGGTTAATGTGGAGACAAATCTACCTGGTTAATGTTGAGACTAATCTTTGTGGTTAACGTTGAGACTAATCTACCTGGTTAACGTTGAGACAAATCTTCCTGGTTAATGTTGAGACTAATCTACCTGGTTAATGTGGAGACAAATCTACCTGGTTAATGTTGAGACTAATCTTTGTGGTTAACGTTGAGACTAATCTACCTGGTTAATGTGGAGACAAATCTACCTGGTTAATGTTGAGACTAATCTTTGTGGTTAACGTTGAGACTAATCTACCTGGTTAATGTGGAGACAAATCTACCTGGTTAATGTTGAGACTAATCTTTGTGGTTAACGTTAAGACAAATCTACCTGGTTAACGTTGAGACAAATCTTCCTGGTTAATGTTGAGACAAATCTTCCTGGTTAATGTTGAGACAAATCTACCTGGTTAATGTGGAGACAAATCTACCTGGTTAACGTTGAGACAAATCTTCCTGGTTAATGTTGAGACTAATCTACCTGGTTAATGTGGAGACAAATCTACCTGGTTAACGTTGAGACAAATCTTCCTGGTTAATGTTGAGACAAATCTTCCTGGTTAACGTTGAGACAAATCTTCCTGGTTAACATTGAGACAAATCTTCCTGGTTAATGTTGAGACTAATCTACCTGGTTAATGTTGATACAAATCTACCTGGTTAACGTTGAGACTTTTCTTTTAACCAGGGCTGGTCAACAGGTGAAAGGTGGAAACTCACGTCTCTGAACTCAACCAATCCCAGCTCTCCCAGCTCGCTAACACAGTTGTAGGCAGATCCTGATTGGAGGAACAACTGCACCAGGCAGACCTCCTCGCTCCGGAACAGCGCTCCCATTGCGATCAAGAGGCCTACAGTACGAGTTCAAAAGACCAAACAAAAAAAAGAGATGAACTTGGATGAGTTCAATATATTAGAATACAATGTGAAACGGATAAAAACACAACTTAAAGAGTTGATCTTTAAAATGAAATGCTCAAGTCAACTTCGATTTCCTTTCTAAGAGCAGAGCTGTCTGCAGGAGTGCGGACAGGGAGGAGAACAAGCGATAATCAGAGCGACCGGACAGAACCAGAGCTCTAATAACACACGCAGGGACCCTGATTACTCTCATGTGACTGGAAAGTGGTGGTCCACTGATTGAATTAGGGATGAGGAGGTGAAGATAGATGAAGAGAAGAGGAGAAAAATAGAATGGGGAGAGAAAGAAAGGACTTGGTACGAGAAGATATGAACACTGAGAAAGAATAATGAAGAGTGACTGGAAGAACCAAATCTAAGAAATAGGGATGATTGGAAGTTGAAAGGAAGACAGAGAAGCTAAGATCAGTTATCATAGGACGACTGCATGTGTGCAGGATATGTGTGTGTCTTTGCTGAAGTTAGGGCGAGATTGCTTAATTAGTTCTAGAAGTTTCTCCATCATGAAGTGTTTTGTTTGTCAGTTTGATTCAACAAGTTCAAATATGCTTGTTAGGAATTTACGATTGGTTAACAATTGTCACAAAATCTTCACCTTCAGTGTGTTCAGACAGGATGTGGCTGTGTGTTTGGTACTTTGCCGTAATCCGGGCTCGTCACAGGTGGGCGTGGACTAAAGTTCTTTCAGTGCTGCACGTGCGCACGAGGGATAAACCCATAGCGTTAGCCAAAGAGGGCGATGCCTACGCGACATAGAACATGTTTATTTCAATTTTATTCTTGTTAATTCACATGAAAAATGTCCACCTTTGAATAATCCCAAAACGTTTCAACCCTAGTCACTTTCAGATTTGTAGTTACATCAAACCATTTGATGTTCAATTGAAGGATCGGTTTGCAATGGCCTCTTTCGCTTGGCTATTCGGCTTCCCCTCACAGCTTAGAAGTGCAAGATAAAACGTGCGAATTGACAGATTCGTCATGCTTAACGTCAACGTCTTGTCAGTGAGTGACATGAATTATGTGAGATTAGTATTTGATGATTTGACAGTAAAAGTGACAAGCAAATTTTTTTTCGCCATGAAATCGAACTTTAATCAGGAGTTTGACTTTCACTTTAAGATGACGTACACAGAAGCGCTCTTTGCGCCCCGCCCCCAGCTCCACTCCTCGCGTGATGGGGGCGCATGAAAGGCCCACTCAACTACGTCCGCAAAAAGAATATATAAACAAGCGGAGTTCCAAGCAGACGTTACGTGTTAATACTTCGACAGTGAATCAAGATGTCTGGAAGAGGCAAGGGAGGCAAAGGACTCGGAAAGGGAGGCGCCAAGCGTCATCGCAAGGTACTTCGCGATAACATCCAGGGCATTACTAAGCCCGCGATCCGTCGCTTGGCTCGTCGTGGTGGTGTGAAGCGTATCTCTGGTTTGATCTACGAGGAGACTCGTGGTGTGCTGAAGGTCTTCCTGGAGAACGTTATCCGTGATGCTGTCACTTATACCGAGCACGCTAAGAGAAAGACCGTCACCGCCATGGATGTAGTTTATGCTCTGAAACGTCAGGGACGTACTCTGTACGGTTTCGGCGGTTGAACCACAACACAGAATTCTGCAAAACTCAAAGGCTCTTTTAAGAGCCACCCATTTCTTCTCCAAAGAGTATTCAGTGTTCATGTTTCTTGTCCTTCATTTCAGTGAGTTAGTATGGCGGTGCACGATTGCGGTTTGACCCTACGAACTGAGCGGCGAAGTATCAAAAGCAATGTCGTACTGGCTTATTGCTTCGAAAGAGGCGATGGAGAAAGTAGAATGCTACCCCTTTCGGGGAATCCCTAAACTGTCAGAATGGCTATCCACTCCCCAGCCACTGAAATCACATGCGCTCAAATGTCCAAATGTATGCCTGTAGGTCAAGGAAACTTCTGTTTGTGAACATGCAAGATGGCTGCGGATATTAATGGAGCCGTAACTACCTGGATTCTGCGGCTCACGTTTTGCTTGTGCATAACCACAAAGGGAACATTACGTGTCTGTGCTATATGCCAGTGCCCCACCTTTGTAGTTTCTCTATTAAAGTCCTCCAGTATGTATTTCAATCCCGTCGTCTATGGTCAGCCCATAACGCAAATCAAGTCGCCCTGTGATCAATGTTTTATAATCTTCCTTCAGTGTATTCACTCTTGCGTAATTACGGTCTAACGCCAAACAGTACATTGAGTCTAGAATATAATTGCAGGTGAGATGAAGGCACAGTACAATAAGCGAAAAGGGTGCCCACTTAAACTCATTTTCAAAAGTTGGAATTGGTGCGCTTTAAGGTAGTGTTGGGTGGCTCTTAAAAGAGCCTTTTGTTAGAGGTGCCGATTAACTTACTTTCCCTTGACCGCCTTCTCAGTCTTCTTGGGGAGCAGTACTGCCTGAATGTTGGGCAGCACACCACCCTGAGCGATAGTCACGCCGCCAAGGAGCTTGTTGAGCTCCTCGTCGTTACGGACAGCCAACTGCAAGTGGCGAGGGATGATACGTGTCTTCTTGTTGTCGCGGGCAGCGTTGCCAGCCAACTCCAGGATCTCAGCAGTCAGGTACTCGAGCACGGCTGCCAAGTAAACTGGTGCGCCGGCACCAACTCGCTGGGCATAGTTGCCTTTGCGTAGCAGTCTGTGCACACGGCCCACAGGGAACTGAAGCCCGGCACGGGATGAACGAGTCTTTGCCTTGGCCCTGGCCTTTCCTCCGGTCTTACCTCTTCCAGACATGTTGATGTAGGCTGATCAATGAGATAGATACCGTTGACTGATACAAGGGGGTCGTAGAGTTCCAATGCCTTGTGTAGTGTTCATTTTATACCTCCTGCAAGCTCACGTCTATTGGCCACAAGACTAATGTGGCCTCGACCAATGGCTGCAAGAAGGAACGAAAGACCGCCTCCATAGAAATAGAACACATAGAAAAGAATTTCAATGTTAGCGCTATCCAGACTCACCACATCCAGTTACGTTATGTATTGTTCATTTCTAAGCTATCGAATAGCTTTTATATAACATTAGTAGACAATATACATACACAAATAGGCCTCCTAACGTCACCTCTGTCGAAGCCGTTTGGAGGGTAGAGCCTACTACATCAACCAGACTATGAAAATCTAGAAAATGAAAATACAAAATTAAAGGAAAATAAATCAACATAGGAACAGTGGAGTTCAGATCGAAACTATGCTTTTGTTGCCTAAATCAATCTTTAGGCCATTGCAATTTGGAGAGAATGTAAGGACATTTGGTATTAAGCCTTACGAAAAAACGAAAAACACATGAAACACAATATACTGCATGGAAAATATAACATTTTGATAAACAAAACAAACAAAATTCCCTGATATTCCATGACTTGGCCAAAAAAATGATCAATTATCCCCTGACTTTCCACGTCTGGAATAAACTTAAATCCTTAGATCTCCCACATAAAGTCCAAACTAAGAAATAGATGACATGGTTCACTAAGAACTTCTTGTTTTGATTAAAAAAATCAATAGTAATAATAAAAATCAACAATAAACTGTTTCATCCTAGATGGCTCCATAAAGGTTTACTTTTAGTTGTGATAATTACTGATGTAATAGGTGTGTAATCATATGCAGTTATTCATTTTCACATCCATATGGACTCAAGACAGGCTTCCACGAAAGTATCTGTAATCATCGCTTCACAGACAGGACTTCGAACTGACCTCTGCTAACTGACTTACCTCTGTAAGTATGAAGTTGTTTCTCCAACGCAGTGTGTTGCAAAATCCCTCAACAGAACCCCGACACTCCAGTGACAGACAAACAAAAAGCTCTAGCAGAGGAATGGGAAAGGCTGTCGGGCTTGTGAGCTGTTGTTGGCCAGAGCCCACACCTTAGCAGGGTGCAGGCATCTGGTTCACACTTACACAATTGGACAGTGACGATGCACAGCTGTCCTGCCAAATAAAGGGAGAAACGTTATAAAAACATAACCAAGGAACACAATAAAGACTACCATATCAACACAGGCTAATTTCTTGAGTGTGACACCCACAACCCAATGTTTGTTATTATTGGAATCGGCTAACTGCCAAATGCATAAAACATTTTAGGAATTCCTTGAAGAAAATCATCACTCCACATTTAATAGGATTGTATTCCTTAACTGGTCATGAACATGAAATACATTAAGATTTTATCAATGTAAAATGACAAACCTGTGTAGACAATGAGCTGCCTGTCCTTCATGTAAACAGTATTGGTGTCATGGCCTTCAGGTAAATATAGGAATAACCTCAGGGAGGATGGCTCATAGTAGGCATTCTGTAAGAAAAATTACAAACTTTAACAGAGTTTTTATAACAACAAACTCAAGAAGACACAGTTTATACTACAGTGCTAAAACAGTTAGAAAAATGTAATGGATCTATTTAAAATTGCGATGAGCTTGCTATGTCGGTATGTATGAGTGCATGGTATTTTTCTTACATTCCACTTATTAGGAAGGTTCAGTGAATATTTGTGAGTCCTCTTTAGACAAGCCTTACATAAGATGTGGTGCTCTACTCCAAACACCTAGAATCAGCATGTTCTAGGCAGACAACACACTGGGTAGTTATTGGTGCTGAAAATTCAAATGTCACCTTGAGCATGTCATGCTTGCCATGCATCCCAGGCATTCAGCTCTCTCTTCTTTGCCTTACTGTAAGCAGTCTCAGAACATGAACTACAGTCCAGTGCCACAACATGAGGTTCAGCTTGTTGAAGTGTAATAGATGTGGAAGGGTTCGAAAGGCCTGTCTGTCTGGAGCTGGGCTGGGGAAGGCCTTGACTAAGGTAAGACACCTTTGCACGGCCAGCGATACCCCTCCGCAGCACCTTTATCTAAATGCTCCTGATGAGTGTGCTCTTCCCTGAATAACCCATGTCTGAAATAATTATAATATTTCATATTTAAAAAATTATAATAATAATAATTTTGAATTGTTCGAATGAACATGGTGCATGCTAAGTAATATAACAAACTTACCACAGAAGTCTGACTGGGACACAACTAGGAATTGGAGCTGTAAAGGGAGACAGGAAAAAAACAGGTAAAGACATTACACAGACAGGCAGACCTGTGCCTTTGGGTTTCATTTTTCAAGTTCAAGGTTGAGGATGTATTTTTGTTAGTGAGCAATGACTAACACTAACATGAACAGTCACCACAGTCCTGAGATCGGGATGCTTTTGCTGTCTCATAGATGATGTTCTTTAGTGTGAGAGCTGCATGATATAATAGCTGAGAACTATCTGCTGTGAGGGTGGCATTATCAAGCTGTCCTTGACTTTCTTCAGACGAGGAGGAGGTGGCAACTTCATGAATGATCTCCTCAGCTGTCAGATTTCAACATAAACAAAGTGCGTTGTACATGCTTTTTGAAATTTTAGGGAAATGATGTGACTTGAAGTCTTGCCTTTAGTGAGTGAGCCTTGTCTGTTGAAATGTTAACTCCCTCCCTTTCTTGTACAATGTCCTTAAAAAGCATATTCGACTTTTTTTAAAGTCTCTTCAATCACTGTTTCACAGAAATACGTGTATTCATTTTCATAGAGGCTGCTTTGTGTTTTCTCATTTTTGTTTTTGAACAGGTACTGAGTTTAGTCTCGAAAGCAGGTGAACTGGTATCATGCTGCACTGGCCACTAAGTCCCTGTCTTGTATAAGTAGAAGCAGACTCATCTTTTCTCCCTTGAGATACAAGAAACAACTTCCATGCAGTGAGTGTTTCACACTGAATCTTTTTTTTTCTTTTGTTCTTTTCAGACTGGATGTCTCAAATTTGTCATTTTGATGTTTGCAAATTATGCATTGCATTGGAAGCAGGCGTGGTGCTCGTTTGGCTGTGTAGAGGTCAGTGGTGTGGGACCTTTGACAGAGTCTTTGACAGAGTTTCCTCACTATCCTCTGTTTCTACCTCTACCACTAAAAAATAAGCAGATGACAACCACAGACCTTCAATAGGTCTCACATGTAACCTATTCTGTCCAACCACCTATGGGGAAAAGTAGCAGGTGTGTAAAAATGTTGTGATTTTAGTTCTGTGTGTGTCAATTGAGTAGATCATCTGAGATGTTTAATGGATGGAGTTTTAATGTTACTGAGCACTTCATTGGACTTAAGAAGCAATGTGAATGAGGGAGGGGCTTAATGATGTGCTTCTCTTCACCTCAACAGTGGTTACTGCAGCTAGGTGTGGGCATGCCTTCTTCTGAGACAGAATCAGGTGGGTGAGAATGCAGTGATGTGATTTATCAAATAGATCACCTTGTCAATCCTTCAAATTGAGTTATTTAATTGGATAAGGGTGTAAGAGTACAGCTGGGGTTTTATATTAATCTGAGGAGAATTGAATAGAAATCTTGTGCCACCAGTGAGTGCACACAAGTTAATTCTCAGTAGTTCTCAAAAATGTAATGTCTGATCTACCGACTCACTCCTAACTTCCATTATTTGTTTCCTCTACAAATTAAAAGATCAAGATCCACGTTCACTCTTAATAGCATGTTTAATAGTTTCAAGATCTTTCCAAAGAAACACTGAATGAATAAATATTTCCCATCATGTGTCTGTAAAAGGAGTGATGGTTCTATTTTCCTCAACTACATGCCTACATACTCCATTTCTTTTTGACTTGATGTTTGCTAGCAAATGTAGATGGATACCCTGTAGTAGTCTTATTTATGGTGGCTCGTTTTTAAGACGTTATGCTCATCATTTTGACAGTAGATTGACAAGTAAAGTTCCAAAGCAATACAATAGACCTCAAATTTGTGAAATCAGATATATGTATTTTGCAGCTGAAGCCCGAAGTTTCAGCGAATATGTGATGTTCAAATCCCCATATCCAAGAACTCAGGACAAGCAAGTACAATGAAGCTGTTGTGAAAAACGACAAATGTCGTACGAAATGTTTCGTTTTATGGTCTGATTGCAACGCAAATCTATATTATTTCAGCTTCATTGACAATATAATGTGGTTGTACATTTCAAAATGTTCAATAAAACAAACTACAGGTGTTACTGCGATCTTTGAGCTCACCGGAAAAATAACTTGGACAAAGTTTCCGATAAACAAAAAATATTAAAGAAGTAGGCCTACTATATGAGGGGTAGCAGGCCCCCTTCTGACCTATATCCTTCATAATATTCTGTCAATGTCTATGTCAATATGGCTGACAACCATAGACAACTATACAGGTCTGTGGTGATAACCATAGATGACGTTCATTCAATCGAGTGATAATATTCGAAACCGGGGACAGGATCTTCCACCGCTGGTTGTTATATGTAAAAAGACCATGCAAACTGTTGACTGTGAACATATAAATTTTTACAGTGTATTGACTGAATCTACTTTTTCAATTCTGAATATATATATATATATATATATATATATATATATATATATATATATATATATATATATATATATATATATATATATATATATATATATATATATATATATATATATAGAGAGAGAGAGAGAGAGAGAGAGATCCCATAGGCCTACTTGTTGTCTTTGCCTATTTTTTTGTTCGAATGTTACTCTAACTATGGTCAATAGAACCTATCCCTGAATTAATTAAGATTGAAGAATTTGTTTTTGCAGAAACATTCAAAATCTGTACTTTCAATACTGATAGAGCTCTAACTCTTTTACAAGTTATGGCCCCCCACTTGGGATGAGCGTTTCCTGCATGACTCGGAGGACCGCATCCCTTCACACCAAGGCTGTGTTTACCAAAGTCCAAACTACTCCGGATTGAACAAAATCCGCATCGCATTGTGGCCTCGCCACCACTTAGCTGCATCCCCAAACACCCCAACTCACTTTAAAACTCATGCTGGTACATATCGCACGCACTTTTATCCACCTAGACACAAACTGTATGAGAAAAGTGACGCACACCCCCGCCTCCGTAGGTATAAGGTTGAGGTTTTAGGCGTCCACCAACAAAAGGCAGGGTTCCACTTACGCAGACGGGGGCTTATATGAGACTCCCAAATGTATGTTCACTCTCCCAGTAACTATTAAGGTTAATATTTGTTCCAACTTAGACTTAAGTCGCGTTGTTGACAGGTAAAAAACACAACTGCAAACGGTTTTCGTCGGCCCAGGGAAGGCGCATCCTGTAGATTGAGTCTAAACGGTTCTCATGCAGCGAATATATACCGGCACTCAACAGCACTTGCACGACCAGTCAGACTTTGTCTTTAGTATCAACCTCTCGACGGTAAATCTCGAACAATGGCAGAAGTCGCTCCCGCGCCCGCCGCAGCCGCACCAGCACCAGCCAAGGCACCCAAGAAGAAGGCCGTCGCCAAACCAAAGAAAGCCGGCCCTAGCGTTGGTGATTTAATCGTCAAGGCAGTGTCAGCGTCCAAGGAGAGGAGCGGCGTTTCTTTAGCAGCAGTCAAGAAGGCGCTGGCAGCTGGCGGCTATGACGTGGAAAAAAACAATTCCCGCGTCAAGGTCGCTGTGAAGAGTCTCGTCACGAAGGGCACGTTGGTCCAGACAAAGGGTACAGGTGCCTCTGGATCATTCAAGATCAACAAGAATGCCACCGAGGCCAAGAAACCCGCACCGAAAGCTGCCGTCCCGAAAGCCAAGAAGGCGATTGTAAAGAAACCCGTCGCTGCACAGAAGCCCAAGAAAGCAGTGGCCAAAAAGCCCGCGGCAGTCAAGAAGTCTCCCAAGAAGGTGAAGAAGCCAGTGGCAGCTAAGAAAGTGGCAAAGAGTCCCAAGAAGACCATCAAAAGCCCCAAGAAAGTCAGGAGGGCCGCAGCAGCCAGGAAGTCCCCGGCCAAGAGGGCAGCAAAGCCGAAGACCGCCAAGCCCAAGAAGGCAACAACTCCCAAGAAGAAGTAAATGCTATTAAAGCCGTAGGCTACCTTCACATCAAAAAGGCTCTTTTAAGAGCCAACCCACACTTTCCATAAAAGAGCACTATCCTGCACTCTTGTCAATTACTTATCTGGTCATTTGTCCCCCTGTAGAAAAATAAATGAGTACAGACTAAAGTTACAACAGGAAGCCAAATGAGACATGTTTTATCAAAGCATAGAATCAACTAATCAAGACTTGACAAGAATTACTGGTAGAAATCAGAAACACGTATATTGCTATGTAGGAAAAAATCAACAATTAAAGAGATTTTGTGCCGCAAACGATTACAACATACAATAGAGCATTGCTGCTAACAGGACATTTAACGTGCACAAGCAACGCAATCATAAAATATATAGTGTTGCGAAAGCGTCATAAAGCACTATTTTATTGTTTACAGCTTCTGTAGAAATTCAAAGTAGTATGTAATGCATATGTCTAAATATTCATCATAAAGTGTATATGAGAATAGGCTAGCCTAAATTGAAAAATAAAGGCCTGAAAAGATTTGTTTTCACTTAGTCTATCGGTCCACCCTATTCCATTCATTGGGTGTGAACAAGAGGCGGTGTTTCGTTGCTTCTTACACCCATTGGTCGGGGCCACATCATACTTGTGTCCAATAGACACGAGCTAAGCGGAAGTATATAGCCAGCACTCTGAACACGGGAAATGTGAGACAGTGTTTCATACTCAACTGTATTCAAAGAAAGTAAATTCGCCTATCTAAAATGTCTGGAAGAGGTAAGACCGGCGGAAAGGCTAGGGCTAAAGCAAAGACCCGCTCATCCCGTGCCGGGCTTCAGTTCCCCGTGGGCCGTGTGCACAGACTACTTCGCAAAGGCAACTACGCTCATCGTGTCGGTGCCGGCGCACCAGTCTACTTGGCAGCCGTGCTCGAGTACCTGACTGCCGAGATCCTGGAGTTGGCTGGCAACGCCGCCCGGGACAACAAGAAGACTCGTATCATCCCGCGCCACTTGCAGTTGGCCGTCCGCAACGACGAGGAGCTCAACAAACTCCTCGGCGGCGTGACCATTGCTCAGGGTGGTGTGCTGCCCAACATCCAGGCAGTGCTCCTCCCCAAGAAGACTGAGAAGGCGGTCAAGGGAAAGTAAATTGAACTAAACAAAGGCTCTTTTAAGAGCCACCCACCATTTCCTTTAAAAGCGCATTAGTCCTAAAGTTGTTAGTTTGTCACTCAACCGCTGTCCTAAATGGTAACCATCCGTCTGTCCAACTGACAGCATCCGACCCTACATGTTGGGAAGAAGGATCACCTCGAAAAGGCGTTCCATAATATGTTGATCTGCGTGCACTCTGGCACACATCCAGTAAAATGGTTACATAACTTCGTGTTTTTTACAGCGGGTTAGTGTGTAGAAATTAGGTTTTGTTCAGGTCGATTATGATTGGCGTAGATACATTGTTTTTGTTATTGCTGTTAGTATCACGAGCGAGAGACAAGTTCACTAAACTTGCCGCTGTTGCTAACTCTGTCCACTTATGAAAACGTTTGTATGTTTCTTCGTGACTATTGATTTATTTGAAAACAACTTTTTTGTTTGTGTGAGACACTACACCTCACACGGCTACCTGTGAATGCGCTCCTGTCAGGGCTGCCATTATTACCGAACTACAATGACGATTTGAATCACTTGGATTTTGTCTGTAAGCATGAACTGTTCTAGGACAGGCAGGGAAATTTGGGGCAGAACGACTCGGTTTCCTTCGTTAGTACTTAAGAGCCGTTCAAAAGAATCGGATCGTTCACCAAGCGTCGCGTCACATCACTATAAATGATTAATCGACTACGACGTGGTAGTGTTTTGAAGAACGTTTGACCAAATCCCACCATGGTCCTAACCGAAGATTTAAGACAGTTTAAGTAGGAAATTACAAAAGAATAGAAGGGAACCTCATAAAGGAGGGTAATGCAATTAACGACAGCCTAAAAGTTTTCTGTTTAAATTTGTCCAGATCAATTGGCACCGCATAAGTAATTTATAGCGGAGAGAGTGAACCCTTTTGTTGTGGATTTATTGGCTGCCAAAGGGAGCAGCACCTTTCCACCAATAAGGCTTGAGTGTGTCGGCGGAGGATAGGAAGCAGTTCAACCAATCAGCGCCTGAGCCTCTATATATAAACTCTACGCCCGCCGCATCGAAGAATCAGAGTCCCTCTCTTGAAGGAAACCGATTTACCGTCATGGCTAGGACAAAGCAGACCGCCCGAAAGTCCACCGGTGGCAAAGCCCCAAGGAAGCAGCTCGCCACCAAGGCAGCCCGAAAAAGCGCCCCGGCTACCGGCGGCGTGAAGAAACCCCATCGTTACAGGCCCGGAACAGTGGCTCTTCGTGAGATCCGCCGGTACCAGAAGTCCACTGAGCTACTAATCCGTAAACTGCCCTTTCAGCGCCTGGTTAGGGAAATCGCTCAGGACTTCAAGACCGATCTCCGTTTCCAGAGTTCCGCCGTCATGGCCCTCCAGGAGGCCAGTGAGGCTTACCTGGTCGGCCTGTTTGAGGACACTAATCTGTGCGCCATTCACGCTAAGCGTGTGACCATCATGCCTAAGGATATCCAGTTGGCCCGCCGCATCCGCGGAGAGCGCGCCTAAACGACCCACCAGTCTCGTCAACCAACACAACGGCTCTTTTAAGAGCCACTTCAGTTTTCACTATAGAGCACTGTTCCGCTTAACCTTTAGTCCGCTTTCGTTGCAACATACCAGCCGTTCACTCACTTGCTGGAAACATTTCGCTGCCCATTGGCACACTTACATTCATCTTAACACTCGTGCCTGTCAGAAATTAAACTGCCACGAAAGTCACATTTTAGATTGTACCCACCATGTTTAACAGCCAAATTACTAAACCATACGTTAAGCCACTAGCAGCTGTGTAACTAGCTTCCCTGCTGAAGAAGAGTCGACAGTGCAAGTTGGAGCTGCATTTGGTAACCTTGTCTTAAGTTTCACGGCACAGAAGACTAGGTGAGGACCACCGCCTCCTACTGAACACGCATTAGGGGCGACAGTATTGCTACTGTAACGTGCATTCAACAAGAAATAGGTAAATGTCGAAAATGCTGGGCTGCCATGTGACGTTCTGTCTTTGCCAAAACATTATTAGTAGTAACAAGGTAGGATAGGTGGTCAGGGGTGTGGCCTGGTTCCCATACCTGAAGTGAGTTAGGTTTCTCGCAAGTCAGACAAAAAGCTATTGTATTTGACAGGGTAGAGGTTAAAATGTTACCCCACAAGCTGTATGCGACTGATGTTCGGCCCACTAGTATATATCGTTCATTATGGCCATTCATTTAATAAGAGACATTGAGAAATTAGTCCACACCTGCATCGTTATAGAAATTGTTCCTTCCGACCAGCTGTTGATTGGCCTGGAATTTCACCTTTCAATGACAACATTGGGTGGCTCTTAAAAGAACCTTTGTTTGGGGAAGTTGGTAAACAAAGACGTTTACTTGGAGCTAGTATATTTCGTCACAGCTTTGGTGCCCTCAGACACGGCGTGCTTAGCCAACTCTCCGGGGAGCAGCAAACGAACGGCAGTTTGAATCTCCCTGGAGGTGATGGTGGATCTCTTATTATAATGCGCTAAGCGAGAAGATTCGCCGGCGATACGCTCAAAGATGTCGTTGACGAAGGAGTTCATGATACCCATAGCCTTGGAGGATATACCGGTATCAGGGTGGACTTGCTTCAAGACTTTGTACACGTAGATGGCGTAGCTCTCCTTCCTGGACTTTCGGCGTTTCTTACCGCCTTTGCCGGCGGTCTTGGTTACGGCTTTCTTGGAACCCTTCTTGGGCGCTGACTTTGCTGGCTCAGGCATATCTACTTTAAAAGTAAATTTACAGTGCTGAAGTGCTGCGGCCACTCCGTACTTATAGGTTCACACTGGTAACGTCACCGCGCTACACCGACAAGTAGCAAGAGACCCGCCTTTTGGGCATATTTCTTTAGCGCTGCCTACTTACGTCAACGAGAAGACAAAGTTCTGTTCTCCTATGGAGCAGGGCCTGCTTGTGGGAATCTCACCGTTACTATATAAAGTCCTGAAATATCTTGTCTGGTGGCCATACACTAATCACGGGGCAGTTTACAGAGCGTTGAGCCCACTTTCTTTATTTTTTTTCCTAACATGGTCTCCTTTCTTTTCATTCTACAACACACATGGGAATGACTACATCAAAAACACTCAAGTAAAACACACATTTAGGCCACCCTGTTTGCCTGTTTGTCCCCCACTTAATAAAAGAATGATCGTGTGAAATAGGACGAATATGTAAACTAGACATGTTTCATTTGAAGTTGTCTCCATGTATGCTGGAGACTTGATATTTTTAACTATCATCTCTCTGATCAACTTAGAAATATAGTGGAAAAAACTCTGGAAGAATTTACGTTTTTTCTGTTTGATTTTAAAACGAATTAATATACCTACACAACCAATGGCTCTTTAATGAAAAATTAACACTTTCAGGCAGCCTTCACAGTAATGATGGTAGATGAAGCCAGAGCTTTCTATTCATGCACTTTTAAACAGATAAATTATACCAGAACTTTTGGCAAATATTGTTTTATTAGCATGACGGTATATGGCTGGTGCATGTTGCTAAAGCATCATTAAACAGTATTTGGATATGAACCCACAGTTTATGTTGTAGAAAAAAAGTATGATTGTGATTGTGCATGTTTAATATGACAGGAATCCGTCGTATTAAAATACATATGTTGCCTGAATTGAGCAAGGTTAAGGCTTCATACCAAATGTCCTTACATTCTCTGCAAATTGCCATGGCCTAAAGATTGATTTAAGCAACAAAAGCATAGTTTCTGTTTGAACTCCACTGTTCCTATGTCACTTTATTTTCCTTGAATTGTGTTTTTTCATTTTCTAGATTATCATAGTGTGACTGATGTAGTAGGGTCTACCCTCCAAACGGCATCGACAGAGGTGAAGTCAGGTGACCTATTTGTTTAAAATGTATGAGGGTTATTTTATATATATGTTATACCAAAGCTAGTTGATGGCTTAAAAACAAATTATGCATAACGTAACTGGATGTTGTGTGCATGGATACCCATAGAGATGTACTATGCGTTCTATTTCTATGGAGGTGGTCTTTCGTTTCTTCTTGCACCCATTGGTCGAGGCCACATCAGTCGTGTGGCCAATAGAAGTGAGCTGGCAGGTGGTATAAAAACAACGCTACATAAACAAGTTGAAAGCTATCACTCCTGGTGTCAGTCAACGGTATCTACCAAAAATAAAACAACTGCTATCAACATGTCTGGAAGAGGCAAGACCGGAGGAAAGGCCAGGGCAAAGGCGAAGACTCGCTCATCCCGTGCCGGGCTTCAGTTTCCTGTCGGCCGTGTGCATAGGCTTCTACGTAAAGGCAATTACGCCCAGCGTGTTGGTGCCGGTGCACCAGTCTACTTGGCAGCTGTGCTCGAGTACCTGACTGCTGAGATCCTGGAGTTGGCCGGCAACGCCGCTCGCGACAACAAGAAGACACGTATCATCCCTCGCCATTTGCAGCTGGCTGTCCGCAACGACGAGGAACTTAATAAACTCCTCGGTGGCGTGACAATCGCCCAGGGTGGTGTGTTGCCCAACATTCAGGCAGTGCTCCTCCCCAAGAAGACTGAGAAGGCGGTCAAGGGAAAGTAAATAGATTGACATCAATAACAAAAGGCTCTTTTAAGAGCCACCCAACATTGTCTTAAAGCGCACCAATTCCAATTTTTTTTTAAATCGGTATGAATTATGAATGCGTAGTCTTTGGTAAGTGGTCACCGTCTTTGAAATTAACGTTTCGTCGTACTGTGCTATTGGCTACTGGTGAGTAAAAAAAAAAAAAAGCTATGTTCTAGACTCGCGAAATGTACTGTTTACCGCAAGTGTGAAAACACCGAAGGAAGACATTTAAGGATATAAAACATCGATCACAGGGCGGCTTAATTAAGTTGTGGGCTGACCGTAGAGTCCTGCATCCTCTAGCTGCTAACACTACGAACTGGAGGACTTGAATAGAAAAACTACATAGGTGGGGCACTTACCTGTCAGCATTAAAATGTCCAGGTCCGCTGGCAGAGTAATTGAGGGCAGAACGGATATGTATACATTATGTGGTTAAATTATTTGCAGTTAAAACCCACCATTTCTTCACGATGGAAGTGAAGTATTTGACTGACCTTACGCACCCGCAGTAACAGCATTGATAGCTGGTCTAAAGTAGCTAATAGGGAGAAGTCGGCTAACGTTTCGACTTGGGTCCAATAATATCCGAGGCCATCATGCTATGCTTCAAAGTCCTTTGACGCTGTTGCCATTTTCAATATTGAACCCTTCATTTAGGCAAACGATTATATACGGTGTAAAGCCGATGTGTTTTCCCATACATCTCAAAATGTCCATTATTTCGCTCACGTTAAACTACAGTAACGTTAAAGTCGGCCGTATAATGTTTTGGCTTTTTGGCGACAGGGAAGTAGCAACTCGGCGAATTTGAACCCTTTTTCGACACTAAAACTGACAATTTATGCATTGGTTTTTATTGATGAGCGTTTACTATGTGACATAAAATCGGAACATTTAATTTTTTAATCACTTGATTTGTGAAAACGGGTTTGACCTGGCTATTCTTAGAATGTATCACATCGACCTGCAGGCATAAATTGATAAAATCGTATGCGAGAGCTTTTGTGATTGTAGTCGGTAATCATAATGAACCAGGTTAGGGATCCCCGAAAGAGGTAGCATACCGCTTTCTCGATTGCCTCTTTCGAAATAAGAGGGCAGTATATTATTGCTTTTGATGCGCAGAGCTTGTACGGTCGAACAGCAGTTTTGCACCGTCAAAGAAAACTATTAAAAGACAACCTCAGCAATGAAACATTGAATACTCTTTTGAGTAGAAATGGGTGGCTCTTAAAAGAGCCTTTGCGTTTTGAAGATAACTTGAGGTTCAACCGCCGAAACCATACAGAGTGCGTCCCTGACGCTTCAGGGCATAGACCACATCCATGGCGGTCACAGTCTTTCTCTTGGCGTGCTCGGTGTAAGTAACAGCATCGCGGATCACGTTTTCCAGGAAGACCTTGAGCACACCGCGGGTCTCCTCATAAATTAAACCGGAAATTCGCTTCACACCGCCACGGCGAGCCAAGCGACGGATTGCGGGCTTCGT
Source organism: Aplochiton taeniatus (assembly GCA_017639675.1). NCBI lineage: Eukaryota > Metazoa > Chordata > Actinopteri > Galaxiiformes > Galaxiidae > Aplochiton > Aplochiton taeniatus. Next base: position 34,253,584 of record CM030174.1, on the reverse strand, counting down.
TATACCTTGGATGTTATCGCGGAGAACCTTGCGATGACGCTTGGCGCCCCCTTTACCAAGTCCCTTGCCTCCTTTACCTCTGCCAGACATGTTAGCTTTTACAGATTGATTGTGATGAAGTAACGTCAAATCGGCCACTCCGCTTGGTCATATATTCTTTTTGAGGACGTAGTTGAGTGGGCCTTTCATACTCGTAGGGAGGGGAGCTGGGGGCGGGGCGCAAAGGGACGTTGGCCACACAGCGCCTCTGTGTACGTCATCTTAAAGTGAAAGTCATGCCAAAACTCTTCATTGAAGTTCGATTTCATCGAAAAAATATTTGTTTATCACTTTTGTCGGTGGCTATTGCAGGAATGACCTCTGTAACGGTCCTTATTGCAGCGGAGCGGAAGGAGCCTCCTACTGAAGACACTATGTTGTCTGAGTAGTAGGGTGTGTGGTATTGTCAATTATTTTGAGAAGCTTGTGCAACATCCTTCCCTGCACAACCAACTCTAGCGGCTCCAGAGTAGTCCCCAATTTGCACTCCCAAGCCGCTTACGTTTATACGGTCTAAGGAGTAAGCCCTTTGGTAAAAACAAGCTAATACAAACGAAATTACACTCAAATGGTAGTACTGCTAACATAACGTTCGTTAAGGCAAACAAACCACCGCTACAGCCGTCTCATGCACAGGAGGCAAAGGTGGATCACTGAAATCATGCCCAGAGAGAACTGTCACCATAGATATAGAACACCAGGTGCCTGTCACAATGTTGTGTGGCCTGACTTGGCGGATGACAGCTGTTAACGTTTAAAGATAGTGTTCTATCTCTGTGTTAACGCTTACTTTGCGCACGTGAAGAGCACTCTATTATCGATTTGTTGAACGGTGACAGATCTAGGATGGGTCTCACTCTCCCTGTCTTTTTGGGAATCAGAAAATAACGGGAGTAAAAACCCTGGTTTTCCTCCCCCTTGGAAACCCTGGAGATAGCCTTGTTCGCCAGGAGTTCCATCAGCTCTGCCTGAAGAGCGAGGGAGTGTTCCTGTGACGACAGGGTTGTCCCCAGAACCCCGTTGAATTGCGGGGGAGGGGATGCAAACTGAAGCGTATAGCCTCTGCTAATCAGCCTGCCCATCCAGCTGTCCATTTCGCATATACGAGACGCCACACTGAGCAGTGCTCTGAGAGCGGGCGTGCGTGTGACTGGGGTGCCGCGGTTGTCATGGAGACAAGCCAAGCCAGAGCCCTAGCAGCAGTTGCTTGAGCCGGGACGTTCCCCGGCGCAACCCATGGGGGGCTTGACTGGAAAGGGTTTAGCGGCGGGCTCCGGAGAGCATGTCATGCACGGGCTCGAGACCGGACACCGCCGTCGAGACGGTGCACTATGTACCTGGACAGTAGCACAGGCGCCTGACTAGAGTCCTGTGGAAGCAGGCCTATTTCTAAGAAGAGCGCGCAATATGCTACAAAACACGTTGTAACTAACTCCTAAACAACCGTCAAACCACTGAGATCACTTGTTCACGATATAGGCACAAGGCATTGTGAGTGACCACTCGATTGTTTAAGACTGTGGTTTGAAATCAAAGCTGTAGTATTACGTATGCTAAAGTGGCACATATGAGTCCCCTAAAAAATAACGAATGCATTATAGTCCTCACATTTAATTGCATTAATTTATTTGAAAGATTAAACTTGACTCAGTTGGTAAACATTCTGCAAATTATAAAGTTTATAATAAATTAATTTGAATGAGCTTAGAAACATTCGGGTGTGGCACCCAGGGTTTACATATTTAGTTGTAGTATGAGCAGGGTCATGGTTATGCCAAAGTGAGGTGTCTCTTAATCGGCGTTACCTTCAAAACCCCCGAGAGGGTCCACTGTTAAATTGTCAGGTTATCAACACCTTTGAGAATGTTCTTTAAACTCATACCAATGTTGATGCCAATGACTAAAGTTTGTTGTTTGATTCACAGATACATAAAATAAATGTTTTGCATTGGAGCAAGTCTTGTCTCTTGCTCAATATCTGTAACATAGGCTACATGTCAACAGCGTTCTTTTGCAATGTTGAAGTGAAACTTAATGAAATGTTTTAAGTCACAAGATATGTATTTGACATGATTTAGGTTAACACACCCTATACTAACACACCTATTTGTTTAATCCCAAGATAGTAGCGTTCAAAGCAATGACTAATGGGAAAAGCAGCAAGACATCTTTCTCAGCGTAAAACAACCGTTCCCAAAATAATTTAATATAGCAAGCCATGGATATATACTTCAGATTTTGTCTAAAATTATATATCTATATATATATATATATATGCATGCATGTCAAAAGGAAGCTCTCAATCACGTAAACCTTTCAACATGGTCCCAGGGCAAAATCGCATTCTAGAATCTAAAGAAGAGGGTTTTGGACACAATGCATGCTCTGAATAGTTGACCATTCGATAGCAACCAACTAATTCAACTTGTCAGTCTATTTCCCTGCTGCGTGAACTGCCTGGTGTCTAATGAGATTACTGAGGAAGGAGAAGTTCTTGCCACACTGAGAGCAGTGGAACCTTTTCTCCCCAGTGTGAACGCTCTGGTGGACCTTAAGATTGTTGGAAGTGGAGAACTGCTTGCCGCACTGTACGCAACGGTACGGCTTTTCCCCAGTGTGAACCCTTTGGTGCCGCTTCAGGCTGCAGAACTGGCCAAATTGCTTGCCGCACTGTGTGCACTGGAAGGGTTTTTCCCCTGTGTGCACGCGCTGGTGGGTTGTGAGCTGGCACAGGTGGAGGTACTGCCGGCCGCAGATGGGACAGCTGTAAGGGGGGCGGGAGGGATGTGGCTGGGCTTGGGACTGCGGCCCTTGGCTCTGACCAACGGATGTCGAGGGGTTCTGGTGAGGATGCTGCAAGGCCTCCTGGAAACCGAACCATGGAGGGAGCAGCTGGTGCTGATGCAGTTGCCGTTCCTCCGTTGCCGCACTAAGGGGGACAGATGGGGCGGTGAGGTCTCTGATTACATCGCCACTGTACATCAGCTGGTCAGGCGACCTCTGAGCCTGGCTGGGCAAAACGTGGTGCTGGTAAGCCATGCTGATTGGATCCATTGCCCTGGTCCAACGTGTGGGTTCTCCATCTCTCCGTTTCCACAGTGACGAGGGTGTGACATCATGTGGTGAATCGATCAAAATGACGTCGGACTTGACGGCAGGATTACCGCTTTGGTCGAGAGCGCTTGCACCTCGGAGTCTTTTAGACTTTACGGGGAAGTTGGCCTCATTTTGTGAAGATGGTGATGATGATGAGCATCCTGGTACCGCTTCTGTCATGGAGGTGGAAGAAAATGGCCGCTCCTTGTCTTCAGCAGATGGGCCTGATCTCTGCAATGGGGTTTCACAAGCACTCCTGTGCTTCTCAGAACGCTCCACTGCAGTAGACTGGAGTCTAGTCGGCGTGCTGTCTTTGTTGTGGTCTGAAGACAAAGGTTCAAACTATTAGTCAAATAAGCTTGCAGGCATTGCCTCCAACCTAGGGCGAGACGAAATTATCCAAAACGCTCACATTTACTAGAATTTTGCTTAGAACAGAATGTATATCCATGTTGTATAGTACATGCTCTATGACTGTTTACTAACCAATTATGGAAGTAAGAAGATTGTTAGCGATTCCCAACATGTTTCAGCTTGGTAAAATGATAGCTACAATAGCAAGAAAATTGAGCAAGCACGGATTAGCATACATGCAGTGTGGAGATGTTGACTATGAAAACACCATTACCTTGTGTGTCCTCCAGGCTCTCCTCCTTGACAAGCATGCTGCTATTCTGATAGGTCTGGCCCTGTGGGATGAGAGAGAACATATTAAGCTGGGAAGGATGGATACAATTGTAAAAACAAGATCTTGATTCAAAACAAGTCTGTTTTCAAAAGGCCATGAAATAAACTGACTATAGATATGCCAAGAGATGGGGGGTGACGCTTTTACCTAGACAAACTACCATGGAAACCAATATCCATTGTAGACTGTCTTTGATTTCTTATTATTATTTATTCATGGCCTAACTCTGATCATCTAAATAGACTCAGTAGCACATGAACAGTTAGGGGTACTGAGTGTCATTCTAAATATTTTAAATATAAGGATTAGAGCCTGCACATTGGAGTCTTGCCTTCAGGAAAAAAATACAAATGCTCTTGTATTTTAATATAGACATTTAAAATGTTTAATGTAATTTTATTTTATGTTGCCATAATAGTATACATTCTTAGAAACAAAAACAGTGCACAGTATCAACTTGTGTTAAGCTTAAAAAATACTAATAAAAGAAAGACATGTTTGACAAATGATTTTTCTCTACACACATTATAAAATGAATACATTAGTCCAAACTAATACAAATCGCTTGATGCTACTGCCAACACCACTTTCATGCACCACATAATCTGTAAAAAACTACTTACAACTACTATTTACCAGTAGATGTTTACAAACAAACATTGTATGATACATTTTTTCTTCAAATTGAAAGAAAAAGAAAAGAGAATTTTTTTGGAATGAAAAATAAAGATTGGTGAGTCCTTCTCGTCTCCATGGGAACGTCTAAGAATGCTGCACCTTCTCATGTCTCCTCAGGTTGCTGGGATGGGAGAACTTGCGTTCACACACTAAGCAGGAGTACGGCCGCTCCCCTGTGTGGACATTCTGGTGGACATCTAATTGGCTCTGACAGATGAATCCTTTGCCACACAGTTGGCAGACAAACGCCTTCTCTCTGGCATGACGGGCAAGGTGCCTCTGCAGGTCCGCCTCCATAAAGAATACCTTGCTACAGTTAGGACAGCTGTACGGATGTTCTACGTCACAGCTTGGTGGATTAACATAAAACTGAGATGGCCTTGGGTTCGCAAAACTCTGGTTGGAGGGTTCTTGGTTAAAATGGCCGCCAGCATACGTGGTGGCACCTAGGTGACGTTCCCTTCGTGCTCTCTCAAAGTGACTGTGGTAGATTGATTTGCTTAGACTAGACGTTTCAGACATATGCACTTTTCCTCTTTGTAGAGGAGAATTAACTAAAGGGCCCAATAATGCATGATCTTTGTCTAAGGGACAAACCTCTGGATATGCCTGTTTGTAAACTTCGACTTGTGTTGAGCTTGTCTCAGACAGATTGTGGCAACTTGGACCATTTTTATCACTATTTCTCACACATTCTGTTTCCCTCCTCCCCATGTTTTCGGTGTTGGCTGCACACTTAGCAGCCCTGTCAAACTCCCTCTCTGCCTTACTGCCTGTCGACACAGTATCGACCACTAAGAGACCCGACGAGGAAACGGACGCTGGGATCGAGGGACGGTTGCCACACCATACTGTGGTCTGGAGCTCAGCGGTCAAGGAAACACACACACCGTCCAGAAGGTTAGCACAGGCAGCTGGCCTAGCATCCGCAACTAACCCCAACTCTGTCCAAGCCAGAGGAAGTGAACTACCAAGAGTGTTATGTTCCTCCTTTTTTACCATGTCATCGTCACATGGCATGTCCATATTTGGTCCCCCTGCTCTGGTGTCAACTCCGGTATCCAGAAGATTCTGGGTAGACTCTCCTTCAATTTCTGTCTCTGATTGGTGGACAACGACGGTGATGACGTCAGATCCACTGACCTCCATTTGGCTGCATCCAGCGTCGACGGCTCTCACGTCTCTGAGGCCTCCAGGGGGCGATGTGGGATCTCTCCTGCCCTCTGCTGGTCTTTCCTGGTCATCACTTTCCAAGGCCCCCTCAATCTTCACGATAAGCAGCTCAGGCTCCACCAGCACGGGGTCTGCAGACTGCAATCAGAGACGAACAGTAGATGTATATCGACTCTCTCTCTCTCTCTCTCTCTCTCTCTCTCTCTCTCTCTCTCTCTCTCTCTCTCTCTCTCTCTCTCTCTCTCTCTCTCTCTCTCTCTCTCTCTCTCTCTCTCTCTCTCTCTCTCTCTCTCTCTCTCTCTCTCTCTCTCTCTCTCTCTCTCTCTCTCTCTCTCTCTCTCTCTCTCTCTCTCTCTCTCTCTCTCTCTCTCTCTCTCTCTCTCTCTCTCTCTCTCTCTCTCTCTCTCTCTCTCTCATGTAAGCATGTTGTCGACAAAAATCTTCCAAAGCCACTTTGACCATTTTAAGATTTTAGTCTTAGTTAGTAATATTTCAGTTTTATATAAGCTGATTTCATAAATGTCATACCCCATGAATCCATCTAGATTGGATGGTTTCAGTTACAAAACCATCATGTTCCTTCAATGTCAAGGGTTTTAATAGATATTTGACAGCAATGATAAGTTACTTATTATTGCATTTCACTCCCTGGACCACTGTTCTTTGTGTAAATTGGGTGAGCTTGAACTTCCATTACTTTCTTAAATATATATATATAAAAAACTTCTCCCATTGATACCTACCTCACACCTTGATGTGGTCACAACCTCCTGTTGTGGGTCTTGGTCAATATCAATGGACTGTGTCTGTGAATCCCTTTGACGGTTAGTCATGGAGCTCTTGACTAACCTGCCTCTATTCTGCACAGAGGCTCCTGTAATTACAAAGAGGGCAGAGACGTTAATCTGGAAACTCTCTTAGAAGTATGTCCTGCAGGATCACCAGTATGTCAGCACATTAAACAATTACAATGTCCATTATCAATAATGAATGTAGACTACTCATAAGGGCGTGAACAGTACGTTTTCGACTGAAGAGTCTTGATTAGCCTAAACTACCAGTCATCGGAACACTGTTTCATGTGTTCATTTTACAGAAATGATCAATTAACTGGTTTAGATGAATTATAGTTTTGCTGGAGTGTCAGTGATAAGATGTGGTAAAATGAACAACAATTTTGTCAGACAACTACTAAGCAATTGCATCATTATAATCTGGCCCGTTGCCTACTTTTTTTCTCAGTTACTATCCTCTTTACTCTATATTAAAAGCTCGATGCAGTTTATTGTAAAATGGAAACCAACCTGTCAACGTCTCCCGACCGTGTCTGTTGAAAAGGCGGACCCCTTGGAAGCGACTATGGAGAGATGCATCGGCACACTTCATTCTCTCCGCCCTGTACCTTGCGACTTGTAATTCCAACAGTTTGATTTTCCTGCGGAGAAAATCACTCTCCTTCTGACTTTGAGACATTTCAAGCTGCACCACAGCATAGCCGTCGTCTACAACTTTGCAAATTTCGGCTACTGCAGCGTTTGCCAGGACCTCCATAATCGAGGCAATTTGCGACTGGAAATCCACCGATGACAAAGACATTGTTATTTAGTTCGTTATGGTTAGTTTATACAGGGAAATACATTTAACGTTATAGCACGTTCTATACAACTCCACATTCAAGCTTACAGCTACATCAAAACAACTCTGGAGAGGAAGCCAGATAGTGAGGTTGAACGTCTTAGGGCTTTGTTGATTATGGCTGCTTCTCGGATTTTCTATGTATTTTTGTCGTACTGTGCACCTAATAAAACATCGCCCCCTAGTGTTTCGGAGCAAACGCAGACGTAGAATGTGGATATTCTACTTTCTTGCAATGCACTCAATACATGAACAAATTATGTTTCTTGAAAATATAGAGGGAAAAATACTTTACTTTCACGCATGAAACAGAAGATTTTGTTAATTCATGTAATCATTGCTATCAATAAGCTCATATCAATGAAGCTTTCATCAGTATGAACATATGAGTAATGTATAGTTGCCATATTTACTATATTGCGAGATTGTCTTTGTCTGTTTCCTTGGCCCTGAACATAAATGACCAAATCTAAAAACAATGACAAAAACAAACAAAAACACTGAGAAAGAATGTTGTTTTTTTTAAACAAATACGTTACTTAATAATAATACTGTGGAAATAATTTAGTTACAGCTATCCAGTTATCAAGGTAACTACCAACCTTGTTTGACATACACAGACAACATAAAGTTGTTATGGGACAACCCTCCTTCTGTATAATAACCAATTCTTGACAGCACTTAAAATCCAAGTGTTGTAAATCTCACGATCCTACATGGCTAGACTGTGACAACTACAAGCTAAGCATAAACATTGCAGGGCTAGGCTGTTGTGCTGGACAGTGTACATTTATTTAGTATTTAAGAAAAGTTTTAGTATTTATTTAGAATTTAGTATTTATAAATAAAAAGGAAAATTATGCAAATGTTTACTAATAGGCTTTATTTTATACAGCCTTATAACAACTTCCTTCAATCACACAACAAGCTCAACATGTCTGTATATAAATGATGAGGACCATCATCCAATACCCCACCCCCCTCCCACTTCCTCCAGTCACTGAACTCACTAACTGCAGTGCTGATGAAACCCTCCCCTTTTCCCATAGTAGAGATCTTCTAAGATAATCCTGAGACTGCTAGCTGTAAGCTCTGTCCGCCGAGTGGGTTAAGCGGTGTCTTTTCATGTGGCAGGACTGGACAAAGCGTCTGCCGCAGTCCGGGCAGCGGAACGGTTTCTCCCCTGTGTGGACCCTCTCGTGGTTCTTCAGCTGGTGGCTGTGGGAGAAGCGCTTGGAGCAGTGGCGGCAGCCGTACGGTTTCTCGCCTGTGTGCACGCGCTCGTGTCGTCGGAGATAAGTCAGCCGCGAGAAGAGGTTTCCGCAAACATTACACGGAAACTGCCGGCCCGCAGAGCCGGAAGTGTGTACCATTGTCGGAGACAGATGCGGTTGTTTGGCGAACCCTCTGTTGGGAAAGGAGTAAGCGGAGGATGTCGGTTCATCTTTCTCATACATGTGTTGGGGTAGAGCTTTGCTTGAGCTCCTGGCTGAAGAGGAAGAGGAGGATGAAGAGGAGAGGTGGTTGATGTTGGCCAGCCCGTTTAACCCACTTCTGTCTCCCTCACAGAATGGCCGCTGAGAAGCAGGAGGAGGGAAAGTGTCGGTCAGATTTATGAACTCCATCCCCCTTTTAGATTTGCCTTCTCTTCGACCCAATAACTGTCCCCTACAAGAAGAAACGTCTCCCCCTGGGAACTCACTTTCAATGATGGTCCATTCTGAGCTCATGTCTGCCTCCACTTTGATGGGGACAGAATCTACCAACACAACATCCGGTTCCCAGTCCAAAATGCCAAGAGGGTCAGGAGGAGGACCACCACCACCACCACCACCTCCACCTCCTCCTCCTCCTCCTCCTCCTCCTCCTCCTCCTCCTCGTGGCTTTGTCTGTGTTCCACCTCGAAGCTCTCCATGTGGGCTTGGTTTTTGAGGAGGACAAGGCCCTGTACGGTTCTCTGTCTCGGAGTAGGTGGCCGTGTTCACGTTGGAAGACGCTGCGGCTCTGTAGCTCCCCAAACTCTCACACACCGAGCCCTGTCGGAGGACTTCTCTGGGACTTGCAATGGTTTGGGGGGCTGCAGGGTGACCAAGATGGAGGCTGTTATTGTCATTCTTGTTCGGATGCTGCAGTACTACGGCGTTTGTCTCGATCCGGTTTGTGCTGCCCAGTATGCCTAATGACTGTATAGCCAGGGCCCGAGGGCAGGATGTGGGGGTGGAAGAGGCTGTCTCTGTCACGTTGGTCCTCTCAACATGTTTATTGGTAGGTGATGGGGTGTCTACGAGGAAACAAATATTAAGCTGGTGGAAACTTATGTGACACAGAGAATGCTCTAGTCCAGCATTTTAGACTGACACATGCTAACATATACAAATGTTAAATGCAAATGTATATTGATATTTTTAAATCACATAAATTCACACTAAAAATGTTGATCAGCAAAACATGTGAAACTACTAATACCCAAATTGAGGCTACCTTCTACACTATTGTCGTCCAGACTCTCCACCTTTACAATAACAGGAACATCTTCATCGCCTTCGTCCCCCTTGTCTGTATGTGGTGCTTCCTGCAACAACAACAAAATCAAATAAAGCAAGTATCTGAACTCAAATTATTATTATTACTTTCATTTCAAACTTTTGAAGGGTGGCTTCCAAGTACTCACTGGACAGCCAACATCGCTGTCTGTGTTTGTTGTAAGGTTGTGTTTTTTTCTCGTGCCTACCCCAGCTTTTGGTCCGGGTTGGCCATGTGTAGCACAATTACTCTCCAAGATCAAAGGACTCCCCAATACTGTATGAACAATTGAAAGTTGTCAACTTAATAGTGCATAGGACATTCATTGCATAGTCATTATTTGTTTTAAGAAGTTATATTCTTACAATATTCTGATCTATTCCTGGACTTTGTTCCATCTTCTGAAGAACCTCCACGGGCAACATGGCCCGTACGTCTGAGGGCAACGTATCTCTCCAAGTTCCGACGTGGATTCTGGAATTTAGATACCAGCAGTTTCCTCCGAAGTACATCGATTTCTTTCTGACGTTGAGAAATTTCCAAGCGCAGCTCAGCATAGCCATCGTCCACAACTTTACAGATTTCAGCTATGGCAGTGTTAGCTAAAACTTCAATGACAGATGCTAGCAAGCCATGCAACGCTACGCTACTATTAGGCATTAGAATACAGTTTATTTAATTTTCTAAAACGTTTAATTATATCGTGTTCAGTTTTAAACATAGGACCACAGTAAATCAAGTAAGGCAACTTATCTGGTCTCTTGGTAACCTGAAAAGCGACAGCCCTGTTTCATTTCCGGGTCAATTAAATCAATTTCAGCATAAAAGCAGAATAAGCGTCGGGTCTTTCCGTCTTTCTTATAGCGTTGACAAATAATTTGACTTTACTTCCACCAGCAGATTCGAACATGAAAACTTTTCCGTCACAGACTAGCAAAAAAATAAAAAAATAAATAAAAGAAAAAATGATTAGCCTACGTTATATTTGGGGCCTACGACAGGCCAGCAGTACCTATAGCCCCATGTAGGCTTGCTTTGGAGACTTGAAAATAGTCAAGCTATTCAAATAACATACAAAACACAACTGTTTTCTATTAATTACTTTATCAAATTTTTAAAAAAGTTATACGAGTCCAAGCATATACAACTGTAAGGGCACTGAGAAATTAAATGTAAGAAATGCAGTAACAAAATATTCACTTCAAGTACCAATCCCTGCTAAATAGGTTTTCCTCTAAAATACAATTCTTATTTAAAGTAGAACCAGCTTAAGGAAGATCTTTCTACAAATACAAAAGGTTCATGTTCAAAAGATAAGAGGTATAGAACATTTCAAGTTTCATTGGAAAAAATAATACTGTCAGAGAAATTAAGAAATCGTGACTACAAAGTACTAGGTGACTGAGTCAAAAGTTAACAATAACATGAAAAAAAGATATATAAAGCGTACAATTTCAGTTAACATGTCTCTCTCTTCAAGGTTTCTCTCTTGGTACACCTCCCTGAAGATGTGAAGCTCAGGTACAACAAGCTGGCGGGGAACATATTCAAATCTTTGTCATTATATAGAACATAATGTGAAATTTTACGAAAATAATAAAGCAGTTATGGGGATATATGAAAAATATATATATCTCGTCATAGCTTTTCCTCTTACCACCATCTTCAGGGCTATTTGGGAACTCCGCTTCCTTCTCTTCTCTCATATCGATGTCAACGTTCAGAGCCCCATGACAAACATTTACTTCCAAGCTGTGTCCTCCTAGATTTATCACAAAGTATGTTAGCAACATACTAAATATTTGTTTAAATGTGTTATCACGTGCACTGGTAACTGGTGTTACCGGCTGCGTTGGGAGAGTCACTCAGGTGGCTCTCCATGGCCTTTAGGCCTTGTTGGATTAGGAAGTTATCCTGGAATGAGACGATTTTCTCGTTGTGGACAATTCTCATGTGATCGCTGAAGGTATGGTGGTACAGGAGGATGTCACAGGCCTGGCAGCGGACCTGCAAAAAAGAATAAGCACAAAATAATATTTTAAGATATGAAGTGTTGGGGAACAAGGCCTGCAGGCTGAATCCACAGTTTAGGTGCTTTTATCCAAAACATTTAAGGAATAAAACTTTTCCTGCCATATGACAAACTTATATTAAATTACTATATTTAATAACTACAGTTGAACTACAAACTGAGACAAAAATGACTCAATGTCACCAACATAAATGTATTTGCAAAATAGGTAACATTTGTTGTGTACCTTTTTGCACTTTTCAACCACACATTTCTTCAGAGATTTCTTCCAATTGTCTTGGCCCAACTGTACAATTGGGGTGGAGTATGATACAAGTCAGATGACACGTGAATTATGTATGTATAGTTGTATTTGTTTTGTGTGTATATATATACACACACACACACACACACACACACACACACACACACACACACACACAATTCACTTCACACCTCATGCACTGTCATATAACATGAGAATATTATATGATAATATGATATTAATATAATAATGTCTGAGAATGTAACTGTGGGAGGATTCACTTCACCTGGTGTTTATGTCTTCGCCTCATATGATTCCTGAAATTGACCCAAGTCACAGCAGTACAACAGAGATGACACTGATATAAAACTTTCTCTTCAAAACCCTCTTTGTATTTCTCCTGCCATTTCTCCTTGTCCTTGAGCTGGCCCCTGTGCTTCCTCTTCAGGTGTATCTTAAAGTTTTTTTTTTGGAGGATGAGGCCACAGAAGTCGCACATCATCTTGCTGGACTTAACAGGGGCTTCCCTCGTATTCTGAAAAGGTACGACAGTCGAGTGAGTTTCGATGTGACGAGCATCATTGGGGCTGCTCTGCTGTGTATCCATAACCTGGTGTGGGTGATGTGTAGCAGGTTCAGTCGAGACAGGAGGTGGAGAAAGGGACAGAGGAGGGGGGGAGGCACACAGAGAGGGCGCAGGGAGATTCTTCTGTCTCTTTTCTTGGCAGACAGAAATGTGCTCGACAAAACATGATTTTCGGATGATAAACTTGTCACAGTAACAGCAGTGGAAATGGTCATTTTGTTGGCACCCAAGCCTGCACTTGTAGATGACAAATTCTGAAAGACATGTCAAATAATGTTTCACTAAGGACCCGGCCTCTGCTCACTATAAGTAGCAACTTTGATCATTGTCATTTATTACTATGCAACGACCTGAATCACATTTTCAATTTTCTTTTTCTGACAAACATTTTCACATAGCTGAGTTTTGCATTACTCTGTGTCCACTTACTACACTTAATAAAAGTATTTCAAAACATACTTTTCAAACATTGAATGAAAGAGAACCTTCTTTTCCACATTAGAATGTAAATTTGAATATATTGACTATTTAAGCTGAGATGGAACTATAAGTTATACACTTAGTATGCTGATTAAGTAGGATCCAATTCTAGACAAAATGACAAACATTAATCTCCACTGTACTTTGCCGTACCTTTGTATTTTACAGCAACTCTGAGGTGACTCTGCAGGTGGGGGATGATCTTGTGGTACTCGCTGGGTTTGTAGACAGACGGTCGACAGAAAGGGCAGTGGTAGAGGGAGCAACAAGTGGTGCATTTCTCCACCTTGGGAGACTCACCTTGTCCGAAACAGGTGACATGTCTCCTGAAGTTCTGCTGAAAAATATACAGAAACAAAACAGATAAAAACGAATTATTCCTGCAGTTCAAATTTAAAGATAGCTGGACGGAACCAGGGTAGGCAAAAAGAAAAGTATACACACTTCATTCTGAGCGGTTGTGTTCTTAGAACCTGCTGACAATGTAGTCACTAGTTTCTGTTTCGTAGCATCTGGCATCACCAGAACAAGGACCTTCTTAGTTGTTGATGTGGTGTCCAATAACCTCAGCTGGCCATCTTTAAGAGCAGCATTTAGAACCAGATCCGGCTCTGCGTGGACAGATATGAGACAATTAACTTGGTCTGTGCGATCAGTTACAAAGTTTTAGGTCCCTGCTTTGCAGTTTGCGAAACTATTAAGATATTAACAATTCTCAAATATGATGTTGGGGTATTTTCATGAGCTCAGAGCATGAAATCCTGCAACGTTGCTTAAATAACATGTATGTTTGTCTAAATTACAATAAGGCTAGAACACAGGAAATAGGAAGTTTATCAAAAACGCATAACCTTTTTCATCTTCAAAGTCCTCTTCTTCTTCTGCATTGTAGCAGTGGTCTATCCCTATCGTTGAAACAGGACTTCCCTCTGCCACCTGAAGCCTACTCCTTAGTTTTTTTATTTCATCCTTTCTTTGCAACACATCAGCACATAAAGCTGCATGGCTTTCTAAAATCAACTTGGAAATCTCCGTTGCAGCTGACTTGACAAGAGTATCTAATATCAGGGATATCCGAGTGGTCAAAGAGCAAGGTTCCATTAGGTTATCGGGTTGGAAACAGTTGCTCAATGAAAGTATGTGAAATAATCAGAGTAGCTAAACTACCAAACGATAGCTGAGTTTAATTGATGACTGACATTCCCTACTCGTCCAACTGCAGACATGAAAACATGGCGGACTGGTTGGGTCTGCCTACTACTGTGCAAACCCGCTCTCGTCACTACACTGCCTGCCTACTAAATTGCAGTATCGCACACCCACTTTTCGTTCGTCACTGTATTTCCTGTCTGCAGTGCAACCATTAACATTTTGTTTGCATCGTTGGCATTATCTAAATGTAGCATTATTGGCAAATAGCTATATAGTTATCATTGTTAGCATCATTTCGCAAAGAGCTAAATATCAATGGAGTAATATTGCTGTTTAAATTAGCTAAAAAGGCTGCGGAGTCGTTTCCGTTGGTTATATGTTAACAAAACACAAACACCATGGGCCTATCAACCTAATATTTTCATTTTAAAATTGTGCATTGTGACTTTGTGAATCACGATGGGGGTAATTACCACTGATAGCCCACATTGTGAATTAGGGAGCAAATATAGCCTAGGCTAGGCCTACTGTTTTTTTTTTTCTTCTTCACAAAGAATACATGTTATCTTGTTTTTATTTTGGACTAACTATCGAGATCATTCAGATTAGACTGAAGATTCAAGGACCTCAAATCAATTCAAATCTCGACCTAAAAAACATGAAAGATGAAGAGAAGAGAGATGTATTTGTTGAAATATTTGTATTTGTTTAAATAGTGAGGTTTCAAATTATTCCCACACGCAAAATGGTAACTTCAACACATTGCTTAAAATTGTTTTGTATCAGTTATGCTCTCTTGCAGATCATTATGATTATTTCTAAAGAACAACCCGTAAGTATGAAGTGTAGGCTATTCACAATGACAAAATAGGGCATTCCCAAATATATATATATAGGCTATATATTATTATCATCTACATATTTTTTTAAGCACAGAGCACATCATCAATAGAGCCGACATCCAGCTTCATGTTGCTGTGATAAGCATGTATTGCTCTCTCCTCGATTGTCCATCTGTAATTCTGCAGTCCAGTCTTTCATCAATAACCAGGACTAGGCCTACAAAACAAGGGATGGGATGGGATGGGAGGGCAAAGTGGCACACTAATTATGAAATTATAGTCGAGTGCTCCGTATTTTTTTATTACATTTTTTTGCCACTTCCGTCCAGCCGGGGTGATTGTTTTTAAAAAACGAATTCCGTTCCGATTGCTCACACGGAAGTGATTGTGATTTCAAGCAAGTGGTATAACTTGGGAATGACACTGTCTGGTAGCCAGTGGTGCTCAAATATGTCAGAAATGTGTGCATTGAACGATCGTTTATCCATAATATTACACACTCTTGCCAAGTCCGCCGCGAGGGAAATTGGTTACTTGGTCCAGGATCGCTATGACACTTTGTGCAGGGATGTATCCCAAAGTAAGGAGGAAATTCTAAGGTTGAAGAGCAGACTTGAAGTGGCTGAAGGGAGAACAGGGTCGATTCCTGGTTCAGAAAAGGAGAGCGAGTCGTTGGAAAGAAATTACGGTAATGTAGACTTTCAAAACGACAACAAACATTTGTAACGATTAAAGCGGTACGTAAGAAATGACACGGAGTCATTTTGGAGCAGTTAATTAACACATTTCATTGAAAAAGGTTAAACGTTTAAAACAAATTGTAGGCTACAGTTAAAATGTGTCAGTGCAAGTAGCAACTACTTTCCATTGCACTGCAATCTTAATTATTATAGTTGTATTACGAAAACAACCGAGAAATCTTTTATCTTTCCCTTCTGCAGATTATGCGGAGGTGAAGGGTATCTTGGATGATCAGGAAAGTTTGTATTTCTCTGGTGCATCCTCATCAACAAGTACCAAGGTATTGGTTCCGGTTATGCCAGATACAATGAAAGAGAAGCAGATCCCCACTTCGTCAACAATATTCATGACTTTAGTAACGGTAAGAAGACACGTTTTCTTAGTTCTTCAAAAAAGAAAAAAATACATTCCTCTGATTTTCAAGCAGACGATTTGTTACTTCTGCTAATGCCTTGTCTTTTTCAATTCTTCCCAGGAATCATCCTTTTTTTAATATATAGATAGAAATATAATATGCCGTGACACAGTAATGAGGGCCAAGTTTGTATTTTCCTTCGGCAGTCCTACAAGAAACATGTCACCTGTGTCGGGTTAGATGAGCCTCTCAAAGTGGAGAGATGCACCACTTGCTGCTCCCTCTACCACTGCCCTTTCTGTCGACCGTCTGTCTACAAACCCAGCGAGTACCACAAGATCATCACTCACCTGCAGAGCCACCTAACCTCAGCAGTCAAGACTAAAGGTATAATACAATCTATCTTTGCTATTACCCCTATTTTATCTGCATATTCCCTCTATGTTATTCATGTTTATAATTGAATATTGGTGCATCTGTGGTTTTCATAATTACCCTGAGACATGGCAAACGCTGTTTGACTTTTATTTTGAAAGATTCACGAACACCCTGTTATTTGAAAATTAAGAAAATGTTGTTTCTCTATTTCCTCTCCTTCTGTATAACAGATGCCATGATGTACATGTGCAGTCTGACCTGCAGGAATAGAAGCCACTTTCACTGCTGTTACTGTAACGAGATCCGAATCAATCGATCACCTTTGTTGAGGCATCTCAAAGCCTGTCATCGGTCATCACTCGCTACAACACGTCCAAAGCTCAAGTCGTGCAAAGCAACTCCACAGCCATGCACTCTGTCCAGCGCCCCTCCACCCCCTCCTCCTCCACAGCCATGCACTCTGTCCAGCACCCCTCCACCCCCTCCTCCTCCACAGCCATGCACTCTGTCCAGCGCCCCTCCGCCCCCTGCTGCTCCACAGCCATGCACTCTGTCCAGCGCCCCTCCGCCCCCTGCTGCTCCACAGCCATGCACTCTGTCCAGCGCCCCTCCGCCCCCTGCCGCTCCACCACTCCTTTTTGCTCTCCAACGCGTCCCTCTTCCCTCTGTTACTCCTCAGTATCTCTTCACTCGCTGTCCCCCCCCGGCTCCCTCCTCTCTGGCACCCCCCGCTCATCCTCCACACCAACTCGGTCACTCTTTAACTTCTGACACTGAGCCCCCTCTACCGGCCACTCATCCTTCAAACAAAAAGCTGACCCACAACTCGGACCCCGCTCCCAGTCCCTTTTACCCAGAAGCGCCCCCAAACGTAGATGTGGGTAGACCTGTGACCTGTCTCCGGTTAGGTGAGTCTCCCAAGGTGGAGAGATGCACCACTTGCTGCTCCCTCTACCACTGCCCTTTCTGTCGACCGTCTGTCTACAAACCGAGGGAGTACCACATGATTATCCCTCACCTGCAGAGCCACCTAACCTCAGCAGTCAAGACTAAAGGTAGGTCTAGTTGAAACCTTCAACAGTTAATGTAATTATGCCTGGTGCATTTAAAATGTGTAATCTTGAAGCCTTTTCATACATTTAGTATGTACATACTGTATATACATATATTAAGTTATGTACAGTCTGCAGTTCATACACATAGACAGTTGTTAGGCTTATCTTACACATGTTTTTTGTTTTTCTTTTCAGAGTTCATTATCTACAAGTGCAATCTAAAGTGCAGAGACATGTCCCACCGCCACTGCTGTTACTGTAGGAACAGCATGATAAATAAAGACCATTTTCTGAAGCATATTAAAGCCTGTGGACAAAGCAGATCCAATTGGCTTGCTTCCTTAAAAGCTCTTCCTCCTCCTCCCTCCTCTAGTCCTCCACCTCCTGCTCTTCCTCTTCCTCCCTCCACCAGTCCTCCACCTCCTGCCCCTCTGTCTCCTTCTTCTCCTTCTTCTCCAGCGAGAGTGTCTCCTCATGCTGCCTCTGTGTCTTTAGCCCCACCTCACTCACCCACAGATCCCCCAAACCCAAATCCTAATTCTCCAACGTTTCCCTCCGTCTGCACTCCGGGCACCAACTTTCCGGCCTCTCCTCGTCCCAATAGCATTGTAAGCATGGAATTGGAGCTTCCGGAAACGGATTTGAAATCTCCAACACTGGAACGGTTTAGCTGCCCACAGACTCCTAACATGGAGTGCAGCCCAGCTCAGACTGTTTGTGATACATTGTTGCCTGCTCCTGATGTTGAAGAAACACTTTCACCCGTTGTTCAATGTTGGGAAACTGCCTCTACAACGCCAACTGAAAAGCCGGAGAACACACCGAATCAGGTTGCAGGGAAAGATGAAGGCAGCATACCTAGACATGTCACAAAGATGATGTGTGATCACTGTGGGATCCTCCTCAACAGAAACAATTTTAGGGTGCACTTGCAGAGGAGGCACAAGGAGGAGTTTATGGTCTTTAAGAGAGAAGAGGCTTACGTGAGAACGCTAGCAAAAAAGAACAGCAAGAAAAAAGGCCAGAATTGCTTATGGCACAAAGGGCATAAACATAATTTGGTAATTTTCAAATTTTCTTTTATTTGAAAATTGAGAACACCTTTTTTATTTTATTATGAGGAATTTATGAATGAATCTGAATGATCTGTTTGTTAATAGTAAATACTGTAAATGGAGATCCTGCCAGAAAAACGTACAAAGAATACAAAGAAGTCTGTTCTAATTGCATTAGCTGCAAGCAATTTTACCCAAACCTGACTTGATCTTTAAACATTTTGATCACCTTAATTAGAATTGAAACACACAGCCATCGAAAGTATGTCATGTTTTCCATATAGATTTATGTTTACATGAAGTCATGATTTACTCAGTTTAGGCTTTTGATAGATTTGACTTCAGCTTCAATGCTCGTACTAGTAATACTAGTAGTTAGAAAGGAAAAAGCCCTTTCCTTTAAAGATGAATTGAAAGATGGTGCAATTTTAATTAACTGGTGATTTGATATCAGGAGTGAGAGATCATTTCATAATTGAAGAGTACAATATGAAAACAAGCCTTACTATGATACATTTTATAGTGATTAATAGTTAACAATTAAAATCTATGTCTCATTTGTGAAAGTATTTTATAAATGGTTATATAATTAATTAGATCATATTTTAAATGAATAGTTATTGAGTATTCTACATTGCTAATTTAATCATTGACTCTTTCTTTTATTGGATTGCTTTGTTTCCTAGGTCCGCTGCAAGAGCTGTCATAAAGTGCTGCACTGTAAGAACTTCAGAGATCACATGAGAATGTCCCACAATGAGGACCTCAAGGGTTCTGCTGACAAGAGCGTTCTCAAACGCTTCCAAGAGGCCATGCGCTGGGAAAACTGCATCTCCACCAGTGAAGCTACTGGCTGTGGAACAGTTACAGAGAAAGAAGCAGAACACAAAGGTAGCCCTTGAGATAGGATGCAAATCTAATTTTCCAAGTATAGTGCTATAGGGAAAACAATATGATACGACTAAGATAAAGTGCAACATTTTATAATGATCATAATACTGCCATAAATTGTCAATTCATCTACGAATTAGGTTTCTATAAGTGATGTGAAGAACCTTCTCTGAATTTTGCAGGACCTTTTGTTTGTTCATTCATTTATTTGTTTTTGTTTTTTGGTTGGAACAGGTTATTATATTGTTGACAAAACTTTCTGCACTCTGCCTATCTCACCCAATAAATAAATGATTAAATGGATGCTAGCAACATGATTGTAGCTAAATTCAACCCATACTTTCTTTAAGATAATGATCTGCATCTTACATTGCTGGCATGATTTATTTTAATATGCAAGTGTTGATTCGTAACTGTAATAGTGTCCTTCTTGTTTGTGAATTCCTAAAGGTGATGGAAGAGAATCCAAGGAGCAGTGTGCAAATAAACTGGACATTGAAATGATGGGAGCGGAAAGTGACAGTACATAATTCCCTCCCCCTGGTGAATGCATTTGGCCTTTGAGCCTTTTTGCCGGAGAGCATCCATAGTTCTGCCATGTTCACAACAGAAAGATTGTTTAATGATTCTATGTTCTCTATTCAAGTTAATAGGTAAATCGCGATTTTTAAGTGTGAAATATCTTGTGTTACTGCTCTGTTACTCAGGTTCTTGTATGTATAATTAAACCATATTTCTGTGAGCATAATTTCCATAAGGAATCAGGATCACTTCGCGATGACCAATCTGCCCCTGCCACGGAGGACAAAAGCAATTGCAAACAATAACGCACAACTTTAGGCTGTGGCTGCCGAGTGGTTAAATGTTGAAAATGCTGTTTTGACAATCCCACACATCTAAACGCAAGCCTTGGTTACTTCAGCCAATGCTAATTAAAGTCTCAGTTACAGAATGTAAAAATTCAGTTTTACAGTTAATACATCAGTTTAATTGCACGAATTATGAAGACGCAAATTGCGATTTTACTATTACGCAATGAATTTATGTTACACACACGCAAATGTACCACAAAGTATAGTCTACATACACTTTAGAACATGTAATCTTACTTTGTGTTACTGCATTTCGTAATAAAACGTCTCAATAGGAAAAATGTTGGTCCTAGTTTCATTTACAACAAATAAACAATTCTATCACGTCTCATTTGCGTCAGGGACAACATAACCAACCAATGTTACAATTTGTTCGGAATATCCGTGAGTACAAGGCCTTGAAGACGCAAGTGACATATCTTTTTCACTTCCTCGATGGCGCAATCCCTCTCCGCCATGTGCTCGTTTTCGAGACGCTGTGAAAGCTGTTGTATGATGGTTGTCTTGTTGTTCATCCGGGCGCAAATTACAAAGGGGAACCCAAAGCGCTCCTTGTAATCTTCGTTCAGACGCGCCATAAGTGAGACCTCTGTAGCATTTAGAATGTCCAGTCCAGCTTGAGCCTGTTCTTCTCGTGACTCGCGGGTCAGAGTACCGCTCTGGAGGTCTCTGCCAGCAAGGTCAGGGTGACACCTGAGGATCCCCTCTTTACCTAGTAAAACGATAAAGCAAGTTCCATCGGCTTTAGTACTAATTCTGGACTACATGCCTTAGACAAAGTGAAAGGAAGGAAATTAGGGAGAATAGAAATGAACTAAAATATGAAATGTTGACCTTCCTTCACATCCCCGTGTGCAGGCACAGGCCTGTCCTACCTGATTCTGGAAGTGCCTCGATAAATTCATTGATAGCGTTCTCAAGGGCTGCGAGACTCCCAAATGGTCGCTGTGACCACACCGCTGCTACAATTATTGGACATTTCTCCACAACATTGCCAAGAGCATCCACAAATTCTTCATAAGATAGAGTATTAACAGCGTCGATGTCCATGTTGGGTGTGAACAAGTGGACAGATTATTCTGAATGACCTTAAAACATTTAGGTTAGAGAGGGAAAAAAGTCCTGTATAAAAATGACTGAGGTTAATGCACTTGGGTACAATGGCCTTCGTGGAGTACAGTTGTTAATTATTCTCCCTCTTTCAGGTAGCAGATGGTTATAGGCTTGTTTGGTATTTCCCAACTATGTCTTCAGTAATGATGTGGTAGAATGGTGTAACTACACTGCAGCTACACTGTGCCGAATTGCTGTTTTGAAAGTTTTCGGTCCTTTTAAGATGGGCATAATAGCCCATGTGTAGCATCCCGACGGAATGATGGTCTGTACTCTCCACCTGATGTTATACAAAGTGTTTATTGTTGCCACGAAAACCGTGTGCGCACCTTGTGTACACCATAAGAGCTACGGAATTAAACAAAATAAGGGTATTACAATATTATCCACATTCTGGTTTAGCAAATTCCTGTAGGCTGCTATTAATACTGACTGAAAATAAATCACAATTTATACTCCAATAATGAAATATAACTTTCTTTTAACCAAATAGTTTAGTGACTGACTCTGATAAGAGGGCTATAGTATAGGCAAAACATATCGATTAATGCCAAAATGATACCTATTGCGTTGACTTTGTTCAATGAGTTTGTCGTTGCTTTAGTTTGCTTTAAAACATATTGTAATAGCTCTTTCCACTGTATTTGTCTTTAGAGTTGACTTTGTTCATTGCGTTTACTTTACAATGCGTTTGGTTGAGTTCCACAGACCTTGGCATTGCCTTTTTGTCCTTTTGCTGAGTTACAACCTTTTGCTCCATCGCTGTTGTCTTCTATGCGATCTATCAGTTGACCGGTTGGGAGTTTGAATAGGCTACTTCTCTCACTGTTCACATTTCAG
The DNA here is from genome assembly GCA_017639675.1 of Aplochiton taeniatus. NCBI lineage: Eukaryota > Metazoa > Chordata > Actinopteri > Galaxiiformes > Galaxiidae > Aplochiton > Aplochiton taeniatus. The sequence goes on along the minus strand of CM030174.1, from coordinate 34,231,116 downwards.
GGGATGTGGGTCTTCACAGTAAAAGCGCAAATGGAATGCGAGTTTAATCATACTGCTTTAATACAGCATACCACAATAATGCAAACCACAACGCAACAGCCAGTTTACGCCGAAAGCATTGTACAAAGCTAACGCAACAAGAAACGCCAAATGTATTGTAATGCCAACGCAACAGGAAACGCCAAAAGCGTTATACAAAGCCAACGAAGAAACGAACAATATTTCTAATGCAAACATCAAAGCAATGACAAACACACTGTACAAAGTCAACGCAATAGGCAACGCCAAACGCAATGTACAAAGTAAACGCAAAAGACAAGTGTAGTGGACGGAGGTAACTAAAGCTGTCATCAAAGCAACACCAAACGCATTGAACAAAGTCAACGCAATAGGTATAATTTTGGCATTAATGGATACGCCATATTGCATAAAACTAAGGAAAATACAAAAACGAGAACCACAATATGTCTTAAAATTATGAACTACATGAAACAAAGTGAAGACAAACCTTATCAGCCAGGTGCTAAATAACTATAAAATCAAACAGTATATTTGCTGCAAGTCAGACACTTATGCCCTGCTGGCGCACTTAACCATTGAACATTCTCTTGTCTCGAAAGACTCCTTCAAAATAAAAGGTTGCAATTTTTTTGTTGTTTTTAATGCTAATGGTTCCATGGTTACTATGGCGCCCTTGCAGACAGACAAAGCAAAATCCGATTTCGAGCACAAACGGTCAGCTGAACTTCGTAGGAGTTTAGCTAACAATAGCTAGCTAAAGTTTATTTTTATTGGCATCGATAGATTTTAAATTAACTCACACTACCTCAGGTAACTTCAATAGATTTTGGCTAAACGATAGAGATCATATATATAATATTATAGACTATTTCGCTAAGGAAATGAAAGGATTGACTTGTTATAGCAAATTAGCAAAATATTGCGAGGCAACATTAGGCAACTGATGATGGTTTGCAAGCCAACATTAACGTTCATTGCTGCAGTGCCAGCAGTAGCACTAGCAAACTAACCAGAATAGACTATGTCAAGTTTTTAAGAGCTTAGCGATCATAAGGTTAGGTTGCAGATTAAGTTAGAACAATTTATCGTTGTACACAAAGACACGTTTTAAAAAGATATGTTTAGGTAGTTTTGACGGTAAAAACGAACAAATAGCCTAATGTTACAGACTATGACATGCGAATGTGACGTGCCCTTGACCTCAGAATACTTTCAGTGACCGGCTTGAGTTAACGTTACCCTCCCACATACATAATCTTTGTTCTCTATGAGTAATGTTTTCCCTCCACTATGTCTTGTGAACTATCAGGAGTTATTGCTTGCACTTCAGGTATTGTTATGTTCATTTAGGGCCCTAAAGCAAAGGGAAGTGTTCTGACCAATATACAATTCAGTTTGATGGAGACCTCTCAATATCAGCCATAAACAACCAAAACGAGAGTTTACCACCTCAGCCCAGTCTCCCATCCGGCTTGCTTTGTGGATTAAAACAGTTTTACAGTTTAGGTTGCTTTGGTTGAACTTGCTATTGTTATATTATTTATGTTTGACTTTATTCATTGATTTTACCTGACATTTACTTTTGTTAGGCTAACATACTGTAAGTTGTAAGATAATTCTATTCTCAACCTGTTATTTTGCATGTACATTTTCCAGAATATAAAGGAATCTGCAGCCTTGTCCTCTTTGCAACACCAGGCAATCACCATGAGACGTCGTAGATCCACTTGTAGTGTTCATTCTGACAGCAGTGAGATTGACGTTGATCATATTGGTATGTGTTATATGCTTATTCTATCCCAGGAAGTAAAATACACAACACCACAATAAAATGAGTGGTGTTTATGTTTATTTGCTTATACTCACACTTCAATGCTCTCTCTTGTATGAATGTGTTTGCTCAGAGTCTTAACAAAACACAATGCTCCTGAAAACTATGCTCCAGACTATGCCCAGGCTTACAATGCGACTTAAACTTCTTTTTTTTTTTTTTACCAGGAATCCTTACATAAAAACATATACTTTGAAGGGAACTGTGATATACATATGGTAGATAACACAGAGATTCACACAGAATGTTTGGACATATATGGCAACACATTGTTTGTTGTTAATGCTTGGTGTTGCAGCTGAACAAGAGCTGCATAGGCTTCTGAGACAGTTTCGTATTGTGGAGGGATCCATGCAGACATACAGCATCGAGTCCCAGGATGTCATTCGCCGACAGCTGTAAGCATTTTCCTGTGTTAAAATTCGCTTCAGAACTCTTGCTGTCCCATAGACCTACCACATGGTTCTGCTCAGTCCAAAGGTCCACAGCTTTGGATATCCAATCTTTAATCGTTTTAGGTAACAAGGGTTTTGATGTGCCTGTAGTTGTGAATTCCTCATGTCGCTATTGTATTACGGGGATTTATACCAGACTCGTATATTTTAACATAAAAGTGCATATAATTATTCCACTTGTGTAGCAGCCACTTTATAATTGATAGTTGACGTGAATATGTGCACTTTGCTGTAAATATCTCGCAGGCAGTCAATCATGACAGTACTGTATTTCACCTTCATCTGTCGACAAAGTACAAGTATGTACTGTATGTACTGTATGTACTGTACGTACTGTATGTACTGTACGTACTGTACGTACTGTACGTACTGTACGTACTGTATGTACTGTACGTACTGTACGTACTGTATTTACTGTATGTACTGTATGTTCTGTATGTACTGTATGTACTGTACGTACTGTATGTACTGTATGTACTGTATGTTCTCTATGTACTGTACGTACTGTATGTACTGTATGTGTGTCCGTGATTGTATTAGGCATGAAACCCAGGGGTTGCAGAAGGAGCAGGACGAGATGATCATGGGTCTCAAAGCCTCCGGGAGTCGCTTTCACCGTCGGAATGATTCCAACATCGCTGGAAGTATGAGTGGCATTCTGTTCTACAGCGATGGAGTAGACGAACAGCTAGAGTCAGAGCAACAGAAACTGTCCCTTTTAAAAGCTGAGGTACTCTTCAATGAGTTCTCTAATAGTAGACTGTACCACATAGGCGATAACAGCTGGTCCTTTAGGTAGGGCATTGTAGGGCAGGAGTGATGAGGATGATGATGGATGTCTGCTAGATTCTGAGCTGGGAGAAGAAGCTGGCAGGTTGGAGGACAGGAGGGGGCAGCTCGTTTCTCGGCGAGAGATCAGAGTCCAACCAGAATGTGAGGACCACCCGCATCCTGGAGAACAAACTGGAGAAGGTCAGACCTGGGCAGAGACAGTATCAGTAGCCTGTTCATAATATGACAGATAACTAAACTGGTAGCGCTCACCAATTGCGGAAAAAATGACAGGGACAGTGTCTCAATTTTATATGGACATCAAACACACTAATGTTTGGGCCTGTAGTCGGCTTTCCTCAGAGTAGGATGTATGCACCTTCTCCACTGCAAAACTAGACTGGTTCTCACACAGTGCTAAATGTTGAAATGATCCACAAAGCAACCACACTGTTTACTAGGCTGGAAATAAAATATAAACGATGGATTCATCTCTTTTGTCAATGCTGCACCAGGGACTCGAGCGCTTCAACAAGATGCTGACTAAGAATAGCAGGCACAGGGAGGAGTTAAGGATCCTGCATGTGGAACGCAAGCATTTTCGTCAGATCTACTTTAAATTGGAGAAGGTTAGTCCATGTTCAATTACTGCACACTCAAATGGACTGTTATCTAGCTAGCCTGTTGACAGCAGTACAAAGAGTCAGACTGCATTAAAGCATGCCGCTGATCTTAGTTATAGAGTTGTTCTTTGTTGAATCGTAACAGGCACTGCCGGGAAATATTATGCCTCTTCTCCTCCATAAACCACCTGCTATGCCAACTCTCCTCCATAAACCACCTGCTATACCTCCTCTCCTCCATAAACCACCTGCCATGCCTCCTCTCCTCCATAAACCACCTGCTATGTCTCCTCTCCTCCATAAACCACCTGCTATGCCTCCTCTCCTCCATGAACCACCTGCTATGCCTCCTCTCCTCCATAAACCACCTGCTATGCCTCCTCTCCTCCATGAACCACCTGCTATGCCTCCTCTCCTCCAAAAACCACCTGCTATGCCTCCTCTCCTCCATGAACCACCTGCTATGCCTCCTCTCCTCCATAAACCACCTGCTATGCCTCCTCTCCTCCATAAACCACCTGCTATGCCTCCTCTCCTCCATGAACCACCTGCTATGCCTCCTCTCCTCCATAAACCACCTGCTATGCCTCCTCTCCTCCATAAATCACCTGCTATGCCTCCTCTCCTCCATAAACCACCTGCTATGCCTCCTCTCCTCCATAAATCACCTGCTATGCCTCCTCTCCTCCATAAATCACCTGCTATGCCTCCTCTCCTCCATAAATCACCTGCTATGCCTGCTCTCAATAAATCACCTGCTATGCCTCCTCTCCTCCATAAATCACCTGCTATGCCTCCTGTCCTCCATAAATCACCTGCTATGCCTCCTCTCCTCCATAAATCACCTGCTATGCCTGCTCTCAATAAATCACCTGCTATGCCTCCTCTCCTCTATAAATCACCTGCTATGCCTCCTCTCCTCCATAAATCACCTGCTATGCCTCCTCTCCTCCATAAATCACCTGCTATGCCTCCTCTCCTCCATAAATCACCTGCTATGCCTCCTCTCCTCCATAAATCACCTGCTATGCCTCCTCTCCTCCATAAATCACCTGCTATGCCTCCTCTCCTCCATAAACCACCTGCTATGCCTCCTCTCCTCCATAAACCACCTGCTCCTCTAGTTGTTTACCGTCTTAAAGTATACAGCAGATTCTTGACTGGTGACTATTTAGCGTTGTCTTCTGTTGAATCTTAACAGGAGCTACAGGAAATCCGTAAAGCTGTGAGGGACGTGATGTTTCACACCGCGGCTTCCTTTGATGCCAGGTAATTTGAGCAGAATATTATTATTGTTATTATCAGATATGTTTCTTACTTTGATGATATTTCTAATATTTTCCATCTAATGTATTTGTTTCCATTTCAAAATCTTTAGTTTACATAAAAAAATGTAAGGGGGAGAAAGAAAGCCTCTGTCCTACTCACTAGACACTAGAGATGTCTTAAAATATAATCGTTATCTCTGTCCTGTACCGAGTCCAATACTATCAAATTCTCAAAATAAATCATAAATAGGGAACTGTTAGCCTTGTTGTCAAATTGCACACCTGTACATTGAGATTTGTAATGTTTGTTTTTTGTCCTTGTGTTACTTACTTTCATGGAAGCATTTTCATTCCGGACATTATAATTGACCTTTTGATGAATTGTATTTATATATTGAGTCATTTGAGTATGTTTTACGGTTAGTCCTGATCTTTTCTTTTCTCCTTTAGAGTTGAGGCTCAGAGCAAGCGGGCTATGCTAAAGGAAAAAACTATCAAGGAACTATCTCAGTACGAGTTAGAAAAAAGTGAGCTGGAAAGAGTCATTTCCCATGACCAACACCTCAAGGTGAGGTGGACCTTCTGTTTATTGAACAACACAAATCAGATAGTACCGTAGTCTCTGAATCCTAACGCAACCTGAACACTGACCCCGAATCCTTGCCACAAGGCTTTTCTGAGCACCAAGAGCAACGAGCGCAGCAACGCTGGCGGGGGGCAGGACGATGGCCAGGACAGCAATCGCAGACAGCGTGAGGAACCTTTCACTCTACCGTTTCAAAATAGCCCGCGGAAATTACGCAGAGTTTGGGTCCCAATTAAACTCGAAACAAAAGCCTGTCTCAGTTAGTAGTTAAAGCAAATGTAAAGAATATTTGAGGGGGAGAACTGCATTGTGTGTGAGTCTGTTTCCCCCTAGTGGAGGAGAGGCAGCATGGCAGGCTGGATTCCAGGGACTGGGGCATGGAGGCTCTGGAGGAGGCTTTCCAACACATCCAGACAGTGACTGGAGAGAGCGACCTGGATAAGCTGGTCACTACCTTCATAGAGAGTAAGGCACCGCGGGGGAGACGTATACATAGCACGGTGCCTTGCAATGTTCGTACACATGTTTTCCATTCGTTTCGAATCTGTGTGGGACATCGCTGGACTGCCGGTGCTCATTGTTTGGTCCTAAGTTCTGCTGCCGTTCCATGTGAGTTTTTGTGTATCGTTAGGGGTCATGTTGGCCATGCTCACTGGTTTCACTCCCTTTGTGCGTCTTCTAGCGGAGGAGCAGAACTTTGCTTTGTTGAACTTTGTGAACGAGCAGCACAATGAGGCTCAAACCATACAGGACCACATCAAGCAGGTCGGTGATGCTGCTGCTGGCCTCACCGGCCTCACCTTGTTTGTGTGTACAATCATATCTGTGTAAAATAGGATCATATTTTAGGAGACATTAAACAGATGATATATAATAGTTTCTCAATTCTCTGATTTAAAGTGTGTGTGTGTGCGTGTGCGTGCGATTTTTACAGGTGAAATAGTATCACCTCTTAGGAGACCTAAATACTAATGCCATTATTTAATTGAAGTATGTGTGTGTGGGTTTGCTTGCGCGTGCGTCAGCTGAACTCTGCGATGGCGAGCTTCTTGGCTGAGGAGCGTAAGCTGCAGTCGGACCAGCTGGCCGTGCGGAGGACCATCGAGCTGCAGCAGAGAGTGGCCGAGGAAGAACTGGGGGCCCACCAGCAACGCATCGCCTCAGTGGATAAGATCCTGGACCAGCTCAAGACTGGTACACACACCAGACTCCAAAACCCACTTCTGTCTGTTACAAACCCTAGGACATGCTATCTGTGGAACATGAGTGCTAGAGCACAGGTCGTCCTTAAAAAAAAAAAATCTTGTTTTTCTCTTTGCTGTGAAGGAGTGACACACCCTAACCGTACAGCTCCTTTTCATTAAATCCAGGGCCTTCTTCTGACACACAGGAATAGATGCCTTGTTCCACAACTTCAGGTGTGAGCGGTCCGTGATCGACGACAAGCTGGGCTCCTCCATGGGAATCCGGGACGGCACCATCATGGTGTACCTGGGCCTAGTGGAGCGACGCACCAACGAGCTCCTGAGCCTGCAGTCCTTTCTCAGCTCCAAGGTCCGCCGCTGTCTGACCTCTGACCTCTGGCCTGGTGTATTATCTAGCTGCCTCTGGGACACGAGCGTTCAAAGCACTGCACCAGTCACACACACTTGCATAGATCCGGTTTAAGTGTGAGGATCCATTGTTGGGTTTGGTAGGTTTGTTTTTTCCTGCTCTCGGAGTAATAATGAATCTCGGCGTAACAGAGGCACATGGGAAATGAACCACGTAAAATGTATTTAAACCCTGTGTGGTCACACTAAGCCATAATACACAGCAGCTGCTAAAATAAAATAAAACCTTTTACATCCTGTTAGACAATGCATGCCAAATCAACACACAAAGTAGCGATTCCATTTAATTGGCCTGGTTTTGTAAGGGTGTGTGACGCTTTGCGCTCCCATCTCCAGGACCTGGACAATGATTACAACCCCAGGGTGGTAGCTCGCCACCTGCTGGGACAGAGTCAACTGATGGAGACGCAGGCCGTCACTGTGGAGGCGCCGGTACTCAGGTAAACTATTATAATAACTTACGTTTTGAAGAGCGCCTTTCTAAAACCCAAGGACACTTTATGAGGCATATGTCTATGACACAGTGACACACCACTTCCTGCCGGGACCCTACAGACCCGGCACAGCTTGGCCCTGTTAGAGGGCTTAGAGGAGAACAAAGTGAGACATTAGTAACATCTCATCCCAATGCCTCCTTTAACATCATAGTTATATATATATATATATATATATATATATATATATATAATGTTTTAATTTTATTTCATGTGAGTGGGCATCTGTTGACACAGCTCCTGTCCCAGGTTGTGTATGAGACTAGGTGTTTTCAATGTTCTCTCCCTCACAATACTGTAGTACTTACATTCTGAGGAATATGGCTTCAGTTCCCATAGTCAAAGTTTGGTTTACATTGTTGTTTGAACTCTGTTCAATATGATTACCCAGGGATGATATTGATGCTGAGGAGGCCGTGGCAGCAGTGTGGTCCAAACCTCTCTCTAAGGATGACTTTCTAAGGCTGGCCAAGAGGAGGGTACGTTTTTAGAATCTGTCTTTAATAGGAACATCTTAATGCTGCTCAATTGTGTTTAAATATCATTTTATATTTCAAAGATTCTCCCTTTCATCAGGTCGCTTGTATTGAGGGCACACTTGGGATAATTACTTTTGGCACTCAGTATATCTTTGCACCTTAAATCAAAGAGATGACCAGATGATAATAATAATATACATAATAATGTGGTGTTTATTAATATCTCCAGCTGGTAGGTCTCACTCAGCAGTGTTTCCTTCTGTGAGCTGACGTGTCTGTAACAGGTCCTGGTATTTTCTGCCGCCAGATCCAGAAGAAGACAAAGCACGGCCATCCAGAGAGCAGCAGCCGCCACCGCTCCGCTCACCACGACTCCAGTGACCTTTGACCTCCCACCCAAGGGCTGTCTGACACTGGACCAGCTCCTACCCGCTCTCCTACACCACACTGTGCAACACCAGACACAACCAAGCACCAGACTTGGCTTTGAATTCATTTGTCGAGGGGGAGGAAAGGGGAGCCTATTTTTTGTCCCCATCTTTTTAAAGTCCCTGGGTTAAGATAATATTCTCGATGATCCAATCAGCCAAGATGGCTTTCTTTAACTTCAAGGAGCTACCTCACAAATCCTACTTTTCCGTGGTTAAAAGCGTAATACAACCCATTTACTGATTGTGCGTGTCTCATTGAGTTGGGATACATTTAATTCCACTTTCCTCCAAAGAACATTATTGTTATGCTACATATATATATTTTTTTATTACCATTGTTATCATTTAGCTATTTCCCTCAACAATCGCTTAAACAGCGTTGGTAAAAGAGTATATAAGAGTGCTTATTTGCTCTTTATAGCTTAAAGAACATGAGCACTAGCATTGTTCTTTGCTGGGTATATCTGATGGAGATGCACTTTTGAAAGGAATTTGTAATTCGTTTAATGAATCTATCTGTTAAGATGTTTGAATAAAAGTGCCTACTAAATAATCTAATAACAGTAGACGGGGAAGTATCTGAGAAGATGATTACATGTGTTGTCATTTATTTTGGGCAGATTAAGATAATTTAAAAACAACCATCATTTCATAAAATGACTTACAAAAAATACTTGTCTGTGTTAAGTTATGAAAAATTCGAATTATTAATAAATCCCTTTGAAATTCAAAAAGAATATTCTAATCTAAAGAAACAGGTAAAAAAAGTGTTTAATCTGGTTTTTGGTTATTATATTAGTATTGGGTGGTTGTGAAACCATTTGCTGCAGCTCTATCTCTGCAGTTCTATCTCTGCTTGCTGCAGCTCTATCTCTGCCGCCCTATCTCTGCTTGCTGCAGCTCTATCTCTGCAGTGCTATCTCTGCTTGCTGCAGCTCTATCTCTGCCGCTCTGTCTCTCCTCGCTCCCGCAGTTTACAACCCTGCTCTCCAGTCGTGAACGCTCAGCCTCAAACACCAGCTTGTGACTACGCAACGTCTCCTCTGGACCCGAACGGATCAGGGAGGCATCGCCGCTCTGTAGGAACACACAAGAATTCACACACTGGATCAGCTTCTATTGAAGTGTGCATGGACTCCATTCTCCTCAGTCTGTTCCCCTGTATTTTTTGTATGTCATAGCCAATGATAGTGCCAATCACACATTAAACATGGATGTCCAGAGACTGCAGACATATTGTGGTCTATGGCAAGTAAGCGATAACACAAATAAGATTTTTCTTTTTCAAGTAATAAGTTACTTTATTCAATTTGCGTTTGTTTGGGAATTATGACTTTATTATTATTAGCCCTCAGTAAAATAAAACTATTAAGGGTAGGTTATAGATATGTAAATGTATGAAATATGCATTTCTCTTACAAATAAATCCTCAGAACTAAGGTTGTTAAATCTCTAATGTCAACAACAACAATACACATAGCATTAATTGAAATTGCTTTGAGGCCAAATGTTAATCTTAAAGCTTTGCATAATACCATAGACGAAAACTGAAATGGTAAACGTTGTGTTTGGCCACACTATGAACTGACCTTGACAGCAGAGAGGAAAGAGTCTACGAGGTTGTAATCCCCTGAACTATGCCCACCCTCTCCAAAGGCACCCGGGGCCAAGGATTCAACTTTGTGTCGGGTAGCGTTCTGACTGAGGAAGTCAAATACACGGATCTCACGGCCATCACAAGACAACTCCCCCTGCAGGAACACGTTAGCAAGTGCACAATAAGCGACAGAGTTACTGAACACTATAGTTTCAGATAGAAAAAACATTGGTTTTAAGCAACAACAACAAAGTGTTTTGGGGGCTCAGATACTCTTTAATCAAGCGGTTCATGGGCGTGTGTGAGGGCTGTTACGATACCTTGCTGCCATAGATGGTTGTTTTTCTGTTGCAGATCTCCTCTGTAAAGGCCACCATAGAGAAGGCCGCAGTGAGACCACCTTCAAACTCCATGTTAACGACCTGAGGAGACCACAATTGCATTCAACAAAAGAGCTTCCTTACACGGGTCAGAAAAGTACAGAGTTAAGCGATAAAGACTACAGCACTCCTATTATCTAAGTACCAACATAGTTTGACAATTGCTACATAAAGAATAACAAAAAAGAAATGTGTTTCTTAATCGGACGCTTTGTATGATAGATGCGAACATGGCCGTTCTGACCTGGTTGGTGCAAACGTCGTTGTCACACTCGTAGACACAGCGTCCATATGGTCCACTCCTCAGAGCCTCGGTCACAGACTCAATGTCTGGGACGGAACTGGGACAGATAACAGACACGGGCCACCCGATATGACCCTAATACACACACACCACACACACACAACACACACACGAGCATAAACACACACACCACACACACACACACACACCGAACATAAACATATACACACGCACATAACACTATACATAACACACACACACACACACAACACACACACACACCACACATGAACATAAAGCATACACACGCACATATACATATACATAAACACACACACACACACACACACACACACACATTAGGCACTTTGTAAAATGTTAATTTAGGCACACCTTGTATATGCTGTAGTTAAATGTAAGCTGTAGCAACTATGACATGTTTGAGGCAGTGCTACACTTTATATGCATTCAATAAAAGACACTTGCAGCTTCCAGGATAAAGTCCACCCATCACGGAATCTGGTATGATTTTGGGGCAGGGAATTTCCAAAGCTATTCAATGTTCAAGATGATTCAACAACTAAACAACAAAAGCCACTTGTTTCCCACAGAGTTGTTGGACCACCCCAGTGTATGATTCTACCTTGACCTAAACTGCTAGCAGTACTTTCAGATTGTTTTCCTATATTTTGTCTACTGGGAAAGATCAGCTGTAGTGTGATGAAGTACAAAGCCACCTGTTTGACTCGGTCTAGGTAGATCTTGCGGGCAGAGTAGGCACAGTCACGCTCAACGGGACAGTGGAGGCAGCGATCGGCAGCTCCTGCTGGCTAGAAGAGGAATTTATTTCACACCATTTAAAGGGAAAAGCCAAAACAGGACGTAGTGTAAATAACCGTGTCATTTGAAAGTGTGATGGTTTCTATGGCACTATGGAACCTCGTACCTTGTGTTCTTTACGAAAATGGCTGAGAGCTCCGAATGATGACACCTTCAAACACCTGTAAAGTTGAAATGATCTTAGCTCATTAATCTCCCACTGACTACCAAAAGGAAACCTGTCAACCATGCTGTTACTCGTAGGAGTTTACCCTTCCACACACTTTGTGTCTGTGTGTGTGTGTGTGTGCATAACCACTTATTGATGATAAATATACAACAGACAGACAGACAGACAGACAGACAGACAGACAGACAGACAGACAGACAGGGACGGACGGACGGACAGACAGACAGACAGACAGACAGACAGACAGGACAGACAGACACTTTGTTGGTGAATGTTTATCATCAATAAGAGGTTATGCTTTCTGCTTGTGATCGGGGTCAACAGGGAAGTAAAGGGGAAAGCAGCCAACTTAGCCTTTGTAAGAGGATAAAGTAGATCGCAAATAAACCCTCACTTATTTAAATACACACTAACATTGCCAAGAAGTTGCCAAAAAAACGTACTTATGGTAGTCTCCATTTATTTTACCATCCTTACACTGCCCTTTGGGAAAATCACCAATTGACCAAAACAATTTGGCAATTTTTTTTCTTCACTTTTCTTAAAAGGTAAATATGTTCGGTCAGAAAACAATCAATCTTGATTTGAGGTCTTGCTACAGTTCAAGGTTGAAATCAATGTAGCAGAGAGTAATTCCATCCACACTACAGTTATTAGTCTACTACCTAACCTCTTCATTACGAGTCATCCCAGGCTGGTTGTAAAGTAATCTCTGAGACCTTGGTTTAATTATTTACATGAAGGACCTGGGACAGCCAGGGCTCAAAGCCAGGACCTTCGTTGCTGTGAGGCAACAGTTCTAACAGACCCACGGTGATGTACCTGCGTCCTCCGGCCCAGTGGTGGATCAGGTCAAGATCGTGGCAAGATTTGGCCAAGAGTGCAAAGGAGCTCTCCACTTCGTTCCTCCAGTTCCCTCGTACAAAAGAATGTGCAAAGTGATAGAACCCCACCTGCAAACAGAGAGCATTGAAGAGATAGAACCGATTAAAGGAACCCTATTATGTGCAGGATTAGGTGTGAAAACTGAAGAAAACAACAATATAAAACATATGAATAAAGAATATTTCATTGCTCTCTTTGAAGTGTAAACAGGTTCTTGCCGGCTCAAGGTGCTGTATGTGAATCACATCTCCTACGGCTCCTGCGGTCAGCAGCTCCTGAAAGACACATTCAGCAGCACTACAGGGTGAGAGAATGATGCTTCGGATTCCTACACAAGACAGCTATTGGTCAGTGGGATCTGCTTTCCCCAAGGTTCCGCTCCCTCACCTGTGTGAACTGAGGAATTGCCGGTAAAAAATGGGGATTATAAAACACCTAAATACTCCCCTGCATACAGGTTCTGTTGGTTGTGCAAAGTATAAGAATGCCCTTCAAATGACTGATATTCTCAAATGGGAGAAAACTGGCTATTTGTGATGAAAGAAAGAAGGGCCAAATCAATGTGACCTCAAAGAATTAAAAGGCTCTGGAACACAGCAATAAATAATTATTTTAAATGAGCTAAAATAGCTCTGTCTCCCTTGGTGTCACGGGACCCATACAACCAACTAATAATGAGTGTAACTAGTGTATTGACAAGGGACGTGCAGGCCAATGCAGTTAGAAACCATTGCAGACCTTGATCTGGTGGATGAGAGGGTCGTATCGCAGCACATGACAGACGGTTAGCATGACACCACTCTGAACGCACGCCTCCACAATCTCTGTGCAGTCCTCAGGTGTCACCTTCACAAAATGGAGACCCGAGTTAGTCCAGTAGCAGAACTACTGTCAGTCACACAGGGTTGGATGATACGGTGCATACATATTAACATCAGAGGTAATAGATGAGTACCACTCACTGCCATGGGCTTCTCCAGAAGGATGTGGTAGCCTTTCTTTGCCAGGGCCACAGCAGGCTCCTGTACAAAACACAAGCCATAACAGTGTTGACTATGTAAGGGCCAAATTTAGGCATCCTAACGGATGTTCAAGGCTGAGCTGTTGTTCAGAAGTGAGGAAAGGGTCAAAGTGAAGGTCAGAGCATCAAGGAGATAACATGTGCCTCTCTGAGACACTGAAGGCTAGTGTTGTCTGTTTGTAGCCATCATGATACGAGTTGGCATACGTGTCCTTTTCAAGACTTGAAAAGTAACACGTGATCCCCTTGACAATGGAATGACTTGTTTAGTTCAGACCGAGATAATACTCGTTTCCACCTTGTCAATAAATCAGAACTTACTATGTTGTTGGAGTGCACTCACTGTAGTAATTATGCTGTGTACAGACTTGCTCTCTGTACTCATTAATAAAATTGTACTTTGATTATTGACCGAACTCTCACTCTGTGTGATTGGTTATTTTCTGTGAAGACCTGACAATTTCCATTACAACTACTGAGAGCCTACGTGGTAAATATAAACATCTACAGAGGAACATTGGTTGTGGTTGAGTGCTGTGTGTGGGGGGGGGGAGCCTTTCAATCGGAAGGATGTTCCAGTAAGATTATCTACGAAGGGTCAATTAATAAATGACCATGATAGAAAACTCTACTGTGAGTAGTAGGACTCTTAGGTTAGAACGTGTGATAGGCTTCATCATTGGCTGTCAATTCATTTGCTCGGGGACCCTTAAAAAACGGATGAGACTTGTGACCTCAACTACAGTCAAATGCAATCTACTAAATGAAAATGATGTCAATAGATCAAAGTTTGGTATCAATAACTTAATAAAAGTTGCTTGAGAGTTATTCTAAAATGTAAATCATTACGTTTTTTCTTCTTTAACGTTTCATTAAATAATATTGTGACATCAACATAAGGTCTTAAATACAGAGTGGTGTTTATTGAAGGAATTAGTAACCGCATCACACCTTATGAAGACGGTCAGGAGTGCAAATGAATACAGCGTCTGCAAACTTATCCCTGTCCACAAGGTCGCAACCAATCTGTAGGAGACATGATTATTGTTAATTTCCCTGGAGGCTGAGAGCAAAATCACTCGGCTAGTTTTAAGCAATACCCACGCCAGCTATAGCTACTTACTCTCGAAAGACGTTTTCCTCTTTGACTTTGTGCTGCTGCTGAAGTACCTTTCTGGCAAATGGCCCTTGGGTCAACCACTCCAACAACCTGAATCAATGTGACTTTATTATTATTTATTCTGCGACTTTACCTTAGTTCCCACTTGAAGCATTGGCAAAAACAAAATCCTTTAGTGCCATGTTAGTGCGTGCATAGAAACTATACACAGATTCACATGATGATAAAAGGAGCATATTCCCACCTGCATTCGCTTTGGATGGAGGGTTGCGAACCGGGAGTATGTCTGTCCCCTTTGCCCCGCACCTACTACTATAACACGCACAGGTGACATGATCGTCGGCGACCCGACTCAGCCGAGTTTCTCAATGAGGTTACTACAGACCTGCCTGTCTGTAAAACAAAGGCCGAAGTAAGGAGTAGTGTCATCGTCATGAGCAGAAAGTGACCGTAGAAAGGTGTTCATAATAAGTAAGGCATATATCCGTATCACATGACTTGATTTTGCATGGACTTAGTTAACCTTGAAAACAAAATACATAGGCTGCTTACAAAATAAAACATTTCGGAAGAAAATTCAAGTGTGTATACTTAAAAGTCTTACTTACAGTTCCTTCTATCAAGAAAATAATTAACCATCGATGTACCTCTGTGTGTTATACTTACAACACGCTTTACCCGAAGCTAGCGGAACTGTAAAACAGAATGGAGAAAATATCTGCCGGACATTATTGTTGACCGACACGGAAGTAACTACAGATCATCAAACTCAAACGTAGCTGTCTAACATTAGCTACCGTTACTCTTGCTGTTCTATACTAATTTATTTAGTTCAGTTATCTTGCCCCTGAGATTGGTACATTAACCATTTGTTAAAGAACTCTGCGACTCTGTTCAAGCTTTGTCGCTGAGGCATCTGACGTTAGTAGCTATTTATCTTTTTTGGCATTAGCCTAGCTTGTTACCAAACAGTCAAGCCAGGTTACAACGAAAACAACATCATGAACATTGATAGTCAGAATGTAACAACAGGGGGCTCGTCCTCGAACTCTTCAACATCCAGCAACTGCATCACTAATAATACCACAGCTAATGTCAGCAGTATCCCTACAGTTACAACCAATGGTATGTAGCGTTGGATGTTTAACATTCGCCGAAAGTTTAGTCGTTGCACTTACTTGTTCTGGTGCACGTACTGCCTAACATACGTAGTGATATTTAAATGAAATATTTGTTTGACCTATGATGGGACAGGGCACGTTTTTAACATTACAATTTAAACTGCCTGTATATTTTGACAGCCTCAACATCTGCTGCTATGGCTACAACAGCATCTACCGACACATCAGTATCCAACGGCGTTTATGTTCCTAGCAGCATGGCCAACGGTGACATGAAACCTGCTCTCTCCACCTTGCCGCTAGCAGATTTCCTTATGCAGCTCGAAGACTACACTCCGACAGTAAGAATACAACTTCGAATCTATGTGGTTATTATTATATTTCGTTTTTGGGATAAATACCAACCACTAAGATATGATACGGTCCCTAAATGTTTTTCTCTACTTGGGTTTGAAAGTGGGATAATGTGGGCTGGTTGATTTTAATCTATTGGGAAAATGTCTCATTTGAAGGTGGGTATATAGCCTGGGTTTGTTCTGATTAAATGTAAATGTCTAATATAATAATATAATACATTTAATGGGATGCCGTTCTGTTTTAAAAATCCATCGATATATTTCCAGATTCCCGATGCAGTGACGGGCTACTACCTCAACAGGGCTGGCTTTGAAGCATCTGACCCTCGAATGTAAGTGCTCCTTATTGCTAATTGCTAGTTATTTTCTAGTCTTAAGGTATTGGTCTACAGATGCAGCTCTTCATGTTGTCTGCTACGTGCCGCTGTTGTTTACTGCAGAGCTGTAATAAAACATTATGGAGAGTAATGAAGGAGTAGTAGTTTATTACGAGGAGTTGGTGGGTAGCAGTAGAATATTAATCGAAGGAAAAAAACTGTAAAAATATTGGTCGGGGAAAACACAGCACAGTTAACAATCATGTACTATACTGTGGCTTTACTTTTAGCTTGACTAATGTTCAAATACGTCAAAAATATATATTAAAGGGATCTTTTTACACACTAGAATTCGTCTGATCTCACTGGCCTCCCAGAAGTTCATCTCAGACATTGCCAACGATGCTCTGCAGCACTGTAAGATGAAGGGCACTGCCTCCGGGAGTTCCAGGAACAAGACTAAGGTATGGTACACAGTCTCCATCTATATATTTTTTTCACCTTTGCAGGCCGTTGGGTACTTTACAACTGCATGTTTCTTCTAATGTATTTTTATTTTTATACATGGGCAAATAAAAATCTACATTTGTACCCACTTTACCACAAGGACATTAGATTTAGTTAAAAAG
The DNA here is from genome assembly GCA_017639675.1 of Aplochiton taeniatus. Lineage (NCBI taxonomy): Eukaryota > Metazoa > Chordata > Actinopteri > Galaxiiformes > Galaxiidae > Aplochiton > Aplochiton taeniatus. Next base: position 34,213,865 of record CM030174.1, on the reverse strand, counting down.
ATGTGTTTGCGACAGAAAAAAAAGGGAGAGAGACTTTCTCAACTGTTGATTGTCTATGTATCTGTTCTTCCCCTTCCCAGGATAAGAAGTACACACTGACCATGGAGGACCTGTCCCCTGCTTTGACAGAATACGGTGTCAATGTTAAGAAGCCCCATTACTTTACATAGTGGAGTCCCTCTTGTTGCCATTTGGTCCATTTCCGCAACCTTTTTGATCATGGTGCTTCTAGTACAGCCATTTACATTAATATGCAGTCATTGTTTGAGTTGTTACTGTTGTTTCTGTGGAATTATATAGTTTCAATGATTTAAGATCAATAAATAATTTTACCACAGCCATATATTACCTTTAGATCCTTCTTATATTTTTAGTGGTCACGTTCCTGAGTGTGCTTGATAAAATGGATCACAATCATATTTTCACATTTTCTAAAACACAAACAATACATTCCTAGAAGTTGGCTGCTACAGCATCTATTCGTAAGTATTTATTTGTATGTAACATAATATAAGGTATTTGAGCAGAATTCTGCCTGGTTTTAGTTTTTCTTCTTGCGTCGTTAGGTAGTATGTCCCTGACGACCACCGTAGAACATAAACGCGCAAGTCTTGAATATTCGTGTACGTTTTGGAGTCACGCTAACCAACTAGCCAACCGTTGCTGCTTACGTTAACTTTTTTTCAAAATAAAATCATCAAACATCGGCAATGACCTGTTCAAACCATCAAATCCAAACAATCCGATAGTTTCTTTGATGTCACCATCGGAGGACAGGTGAGCAGCAAATACATGCTTCGCTTGGTAACTTGGTAACGTTAGCTAATGTTAGCTTGGGAAGCTACCTATGCTAGCAATTCCTCCATCACTCGCCCAATCAGAAGATGAATACCATTACCAAATGTTGAGTTCTGAGCTAACTAAACTTTGTGCAACTGGTCATCAACTGCAGCTAATCATTAGGTGGTTTATTCAACGGTTTAGAGTTGGTCAGTTTTAAGCGGAGTATTTAACAGTTTGAACTCAGAGTAAGCTAGTGTGTTTCGGCGTTTTATCGAGTAGCTACACTGTCACTGAAGTCATGCGTGTTTGGCCGGAGCGGCCAACGTGATCACATATGAATGGGTCTCCACGAACGAGTCTCACACTTTCAACATACTCATTGAATCACTTGTGGAAAAACCCACCCCAACCGTCTATAGTGGTTTTGGATGTTAAGAGAAGCGAGATGGAAGTAGGTAGTAGGGTTTTATCAGCGCAGTGGCTTGATCAAGGCGGTCATTCTTGATTGTGACCACTGGAGGGAGCAAAAGGCATTGATTCCAGCCTGCTTTTACTGTAACTATGCACTTATAACAATCGGTGTTACCTTAAATCGAATCCCCAGTGGCGGAATAGCTCTTAACTTAAAGCTGTAATTATGAAGCTCATCTGTAAGAGAAGTTTATATAATACGTCGAAACTTTCCTTAACCACAGCCCCATATCCTAGGGCTAGGCCTATCCAGCAGTCTATTTAACAGTAAGTGAACCCTAGGGACTGATTTAACAGTTCAATAAACCTATGAATTGGTCATAATTACAGTATGTTGTTGGGAGAGTCTTGCAAATGCTCGTGAACACAGTTGGTCAAATGAAGCCAAATACCCAGCTCATGTTCTGGCACATCCAGCCCAGTGTTGCTATGGAAATGGTCACTCTTTGGTTAAGTAGCACTGTAGGACCAGCATTGTGCCATGCAACATAGTGCTCCAACTGTGTTTGAATAAATGTAGAAGTCAGGGATTTAATAGAACATTTAAAATTTTATTATACATTTTAAGTATTGAATAGATTTAAACAGAACATGTATGCACATTTCTACATTTAAAGGGACAGTTTTTTTGTACTATTAAATTGTGCTGGCTTAAGCATTCTATCTTCTGTTCATGACAGGGGCAGGGTGAATACAGTTTAAGACTATGTACAGGACTCCAGATATACGAGTTTTAAAAGGTTGGTACAAATGCAGGCTTTCGTTAGTCATTGTTCCTTGTTTGGAGTCACGCAACACGAAAGATTCCTAATTGGTTAACAGGCGTAGGATTTTGTAAAAAAATAGTGCACTATAAATGTCAGTCGCCTGACGGGGGCGGGCCTTGTGTGATGTCACAGCACCTCCAGCAGGTGGGTTTTGTCCTCTCTAGGAGAGCTGACCACAGGGAGCTTCTCCTGATGCGGCAGTAACAGCCCCTGACTCAGGTGCCAGTACACACTGTACATGCAGGTGTCTTCGAAGGGCTGACAGTAAGGCCCCAGACTGTCACTGCTCCACCAGAACCGCAGAGCTGTCAGGAGGCTGTTGGAACACTCCAGCCACAGCAGGTTGACTTGGACGTTGGCTGGCACCCCGTAGCCCAGGAGGAACACCGCAGAGGACACCACTAAGTTAAGGCATCCACACCGAGACGAACGCCATGGTCATGCTGACGCCCAGGGGTGGGCGCTCTCCTACCAGCTCAGGCCCCTCGCCTTGTTTCCATTTGAGGGAGTCGTGGACGAACAGCAGGTCGCTGGAGGGGTCGGCTCCCCGTGGAGCCGTCCCTCTGCACTGCCAGCCGGTCAGCCTCCCTGGTACCAGCGGGGAAGCCTGGAACAGTGGGGGAGCAACACACAGCAGGCTGCCAGGGCGAGGCCCAGACAAGCGGAGGTGACCAGGACCGACTCCTGCACTGGGCACACCAAGGCTCTGGTGACCCCGTCTGGACCTCCAGAAAGCTCCAGGTCCAGCATATCTGAGGACACGCAGTACAGCCCAGCTATGACCCAGACCACCAGCACCAGAACACAGTCCCTCAGCACCCCGAGCCAGTTCCTGGTGCGGCTCGTTCGGGACGGCGCGTCGCTGCGGTCGGGGGCGTTGTCCAGCAGCGCCGTCAGCGCCAGCATGGGCAGAGGCAGGGCAGAGTAGGTAGTGGAGCCGTGCGCCAGCAGGAAACACAGCGTCACCGGGGACTTGGCGGGCCCCTGGAACCACACGGCGGCGATGGAACACACCAGCAGCGCGTCCACCATGACTAGGGAGAAACCACACAGGGTCGCGAAGGTCATGCGTCGCCTGCGCCTGCACAGGAACAGGACTCCAGCGTCCAGAGCCAGTTTACACAGCATAAGGAACACATAGTGCAGGGTGTTGTCTTTGGGGGCGCCCACCTCACCGGCGCCCCACTGCTTCACGATAGCCATCATCTGGGTAAGCTCAGCTCCGTTCGACATCAGGCCTGCAGCTGGCACCAAGCTAATACCAACGGAAGCCTGCTGGATTAAGGAAGAGACAAGAGGATTGATGTGAAGGGAAATGTCATCTTACCACAGTATTACATTTTACTTTAGCACGTTGATAAACATACATGTTAACAAATGTCTGTCATGCGTTTTCTAAAACAGACTAAAGGGTATTTGGCATTGGGTTGGACTAATACAGGCCCCGTCTGGTAAATAAACAGGATTAGCATTATCATGATACTTTTGATCCTGAAATGCAATCAAGTTCCCAATATAAAAAAAGTTATTTCCACCAAAGCATGTAAGTTTTTACAAAACGGGTTTATTTGTGTGTGTGTACTCCCAATCAGTCACAACATTACAAATTACTTTCAGGTGTGCCAATTAGCAGAGGTACGTTTGTGCACTTAAGTCACTCCAAACATATATTTGATCAGTGTACAGAGTAGTACAAAGAGTACTACTCTGTACACTGATCAATTATATGTTTGGAATGACTCTTAAGTGCACAAACGTACCTCTAATTGGCACACCTGCAAAGTTAAAAAAGGCAGCTTATGTTGAAGCAAACGGGATATTTTGATTGTGACATCTGCAAAATGAGGAAACAAAAGCAAAAAAATAAATTAGTCCTAATCCTACCCAAAGTATTGTTAACGGGGTGGGGATGCATTGTAACTAGATGCATGTCTTTTCCCAGAAGTAAACGCCCTCGGATTCTCTGAAATCGATTGTTATGCTGGTGTACTATTGTCATCCCGATTTGTGCATGCCACCCACAAGGTTTAGTGATGCTTTAGAGAACTAACTTTAAACACCTTTCACTTGTCCTGATATGAACACCTACAAGTGAATAGCAAGAAAAGTAATTAAAACGTACACATCCCCTTAAGCTACCAAACATATTAGAATAAAACCACTTGTTAATAGAAATATGAGCAGCATATACCTTTGGTCCCAGTTGTTTAGTTAGATATCCTGTAGGGTTCTCATCAGGCAAGGAAAAGCAACCTCCAGAGCAGGTTTTGGTGCTGGCTGGTCGTCCTTCTGCTTAAGCTGGTCGCCTACAACCTGAAAACAGGTGCAGGTTCTTCCTTCATCAACTGGTAGATCGTTGCCCCTCCTCCCCAGTGACTGGATCCACCCAGTCTCATGGTCTGCTAAGCAGCCAATCACGCCTATATGTGGGTCTTTGCATATGATGGTGAGCCTCGCACTAGGAAGGATCAAGCTGTCTTGGTCAAATACATCACACCTAAGCGTAGCCAATCTTAACCATACCATACCCTGTATTGAAAAGGAATAGTTCAATATTCTGGATGCTTAACGTTGAATGTCCTTATTTCCATGTCTCCTGTAGTTTCCCCGACTTGTCCAGCTAGCTTCTACATCCATGTTTCTGCGTATTTACATTTATTTTTTCGCTCAAAACTGGACGAGTTGAGACAACTTCAGAAAACATGGAAAAAAAGGTGAAACATCCAAAATGGTGGACTATTCTTTAACACAAAAAAAAACTACGCAAAAATGCTCGTTTTCCCCCCCTAGAATACTAGTGTAGCAGGTAAACGTAGTTCTCGGAACTTCCTGATTATGGACCACATCTTCCATAGATAGAATGTGATCTGACCTGTATTCCCCTTTGGTGGCTACAGCTGTTCTCTTCCTGTTAGTATTCCTTCTCTATTCAAACTCCTAGGTAATAAACGTTAAACAAGACACAATGTGCACAAAGAAGTGCACGGGGATGTGGCGCGTCTAATCATCAGGGGAAATGCCCACTTCAAAACACAACCCGTGACTACCTGATATTCTCTGTAGACAAAGCCTTTAGCAAACAGAACTTTACTGTAGACACAGCCTCTAACGGTGTCTTAGTAGTCACTTAAACTGTTTGCAAAAGGGCCATCCGGTTATTTTGGCTGCATTTTTCATTCGTTAGGCTACTTATCCGTCCCAGGCTATCTGAGAGCTGTCTTCTTTTTCTGTAAAAGTGGGGATTCGTTTACAGGAACGGGGCAATATTATTTGCAAACGCATTCTGTGCTGTTGGCTATTGGATCAGTAGCTTATACCCCTGCATGGTGTGCGTTACAAACGTGTAAAGCATATGGGAAGCAAGTGTGTTAAAGAGTCGGTCTACCAGGAAACTGGAGCTGTTCTGCTGAAGGAGCTGCTGACTGCTTGTATTGTTTACACCAATAAGAGGAAGGCATCATTTCACTTGTTTGACTCTGCTTTGCGTTAAGCTATGGTTCTTTGTATACATATCCCTTTGAGTACTTCAGTGTTGATGAAATGAGTGAGATTCATACATTGCTATGCTAAACCACACATACCCTCCCCCGGTCAGTGTCACCTGTGGCCCTCCAGTTTCTAGTGTGCTCCTCTCTGATAAAACGACCACTCCTTAAACTGAGCTTTTAGACTCCAAGGGGAGTGGCTGGTTGTTTGACAAGTGGGGCTAGTATTTCTTAAACCAAAACTGGTTACTCCAGATAACCAGATAACCTTTCAGTGCTGCTGCTGTCATACCTGCTGTCATTTTCTACATGTTTTTACATGTAGGCCTAATTTTGGCAATACACCAATTTTTACACCACACAAGCAAAATTTAAATCACTCCTCTTTGTTAGGGTATTATGGCTCTGCCTTGTTGAAAGGTTGGAGACTTTGATCTATATTTGGGATTATTAGGCCTAATCATTTGTCATTGTCCAGAGGTCATAGTTGACTTTTACTGAATATTCAGTCAAGCAGCAGTACCAATGAGATTACATCATGTAAAGTACAGTATATGTGCACATTAGACACAATCAGTAGGCTATATGAAGAAAAGTGCTTATACAAATACATGTATGGTGCATGGCACAGTGCCTGTGTGTATTTTAGGAGAAGTAACCTTACCAGTTTGAGGTGAAAGGGTTCCAGCATCCTGCAATCGATAGGTGTCTGAATGATGTAACAACTTTGCATTGCAAAGTCCAATGTAAATCTTATTTGTTTTGAATTTGACAGTGGGCTTTGTGTGCACAAAATAAGTTGGCAAAACATCACACAATGCTCTTCTCATTAAACCTTTTTACAAATGCATTGTTTTTAAAATATTAGCTCAATCAATTATACTTTCCTGACTTCTGATGTGCTTGTAGAGTTACAACCGGCACATTGTCTATCCATGAGTTCTACTCTGTAAGAATCACAAGGGATCTAATGTTTTTGCGCTCAAATACAGAAGAAAATCTGTTAAACTATCTGGAACCATGGAACTGTTTTTGTATGTATGCATGCACTACTTAATGATTTTCCTATGTTTTGTATGGCGTTCAACTGAAAGTCTGCTACTTACAATACTTTTTCAGGACGTTGGACGAATGAAGATTGAACTCTTTGCGGATGTGGTTCCCAAGACTGCAGAGAACTTCAGGTGTGGATAGTCATCTGCATTCTGTAGACTGTTATAAAGATACATATAATATTGTGAAAGTTAAACTAGGAGCATGAAATGTGTTGCGGTAGAGATAGAGAATTGAAAGTGAAAATGTCCGAAATATTGAATAATTAATACAAGTCACAGGAAAACCAGAAGTAATTTTATTGTATACTAAAAATACCACTTTTGTTCGCTTGGTTGCTCACATTACCAATGTTCATTTCTGTTCTTACAGACAGTTTTGCACTGGAGAGTTCAGGTAAGTAATGTTCTGAGAGTGACATGGCAAATTCAAAGACCGGTTTAGTTCAGTCAAAATACCTAACTCACATTGACAAGTTTAGAAATGCAACAGGATTTTTTACAAACGTGTTTAAGCCATCCTACTGCAAATATACTGTCTGTGTTTTCATGTGTAAATTAAACTAACTTATATAGTGTATATATAAACTAAGATATATATATATTATTTTCTTCTCACAGAAAAGATGGAGTTCCTATCGGCTTTAAAAGCTGCACCTTCCACAGGTATGGCTATACGAGGGGCTTATTTTTTGTCTTTTTGTTTAAATCCAATAAATAATTATACATTTGAGTTATGCAATGTTTGGTTGGTACAGATACTGAATACATAGATTCATTTGAAGCTCAAAAATACTGTTATGCTATGGGAGGCCATCCACACATGTTGTGAATCAGGTTTCCAGTTTTTAAAGCGCCGAGCTCCAACGATACGTGTGCATTAAAAGTCCATAGCCAAAAGTGAAGTGATGAAGGGGGAGATTCATCACCCTCACTTTAGTATTTTATAGTCCTAAGAGATACAATCTCCGACCAGCAGAGCCTGTATGATTTATTTCCTGCATCCTTGATCTCGTTGTTTTGATATCTCTCTGCCTGCTGTAACCAGTTGTCCTTCTTTAGGGTCATTAAAGACTTCATGATCCAGGGAGGAGACTTTGTCAATGTGAGTTCACTGTACACATGCTGCCTCCATGGCAAGTTAATGGTTACTACTAGTCCTAGCTGGTATAGAGTTTCCTCCCAGAATGTCCTAGTTCCTTATATGTGTGTAATGTTTGAGTTTCTATGTTTTGTTCTGACATTTAATCTGTAAAGGTTGTGCCTGGCTTCACCATCTCTTCCATTGTAACAACACCCAACAATGGAGTGTTGGCACTCTGCAAACAACTTGTTGATTTAATGGGCTTTAAACCTTTAAACAGCTTGTATGTGCTTCAAACACTTCTCCCATTAAAAGCAACATGGATATCAATACAAAATAAATGGGTGCTGTACAGACACGTTTTACCAGGGTTAAAGAGACGTGGATTTTCCTGCTCCTCTTCCATGGGACTGATGCTGAGAAATCGATACTGATACTGATAACAGATACTGTTAATGTTTCTTCAGATCAGTTTTATGAAGTGATTTTGAATATGTGCTTTAAAAGAAACAGTTAAAATATTTTTCACAAAAGATGTCGGTGAAGACTGACAAATCTACTTGCAACAAGCACCTCCTCCTCACGTCTGCTTAGTGGCCCAGGACTGGGACACCTAGTCAGAGCACAACAGTCCTTCAGTCTCACAGCCTGTGGTGGGCAAACGTATTAACTGCACGGGATTTTACTGTCCTGCTAGTTTTGGCTAGTCTTTTACCGCTTTCCTTTAAAGCCTTACAAGATTTGTATTTTAGGTTGGGAGGGAATAGATATGTGGGTAAGGGCTAGTTGATTTCTTTGGCTAGCTATCTTTCCTCTAACGTTGTTGTTTTTACTATGTAAAGGGCGATGGCACTGGCATATGCAGTATCTACAGAGGTCCCTTTGCAGATGAGAACTTCAGAATGAAGCATTCAGCCCCGGGTCTTCTGTCTATGGTTGGGACATGACTTAACATAACTCGTGCACTGCCAACCTTTGATTCACGATTAAAGATTATTACAATTATAATAGGTTATAAAAAGTACTACGTAAACACTCAATAGTAACTTATTACTGTTTACAGTTATGTCGTTGAAACATCGATATTCTTTTTTCAGATACATTTGCTCTATAGTTATAACCAAATTATCACTGATTTCTCAAACATTTTGGACATTGTGTGTGGAAGTACTCTCCTGAGTACATTTTGGAAACATAAAATTGTGGATGTATTTGTACCAGACACCATAAACTAAATGAAGGTTAAACTATTCCATTCAGACTGATTTGCCTGTCATGTGATTTCCTCCCCAGGCAAACAGTGGCCCAGGGACCAATGGCTGTCAGTTTTTCATTACTTGTACAAAATGTGACTGGCTAGATGGAAAGCATGTTGTTTTTGGTGAGTTTAACATGTGTCATCACTCACCGTGCATTGGGTGTCCTCCTGTGGGGTTTTCACACATAATTAAAATATGCTACCTGTTTTTATTTCATCATTTCAGGAAAAGTGGTGGATGGCTTGCTTGTCATGAGAAAAATTGAGGTAAAAAATTCTGGAATCCAAAGCCAAAACAACAAATGTGTAACTATCTAAATACCCGAAGCACTTTAGGTGATCAGGTGTAGATTACTTATCGTCATACCAGTATGCTCCAAACTGACAGTGTTGTGTCAACATACATATGTGCCTTTGAATTTGAAAGAAAGAAAGCTACACTGTCCTCCCAGCTTATTTTTGTCCTTGTCTTCAGAATGCCACGTCTAGGCCCACTGTACATCATGACTTCCTGAATAAACCGCTACACCTTGACATTTAAGTGTGGTCAAATTAGCGGATAATTGCCTGTCTCTTCCTAATTGTATGTTTCTGTGTTTCACCTTTAGAATGTCCCCACGGGACCCAACAACAAGCCCAAGCTACCCATCCTCGTCTCCCAGTGCGGGGAGATGTAACCAGGCCAACCCCTCAGACGAGACCGTTCATAACAATCCTCCTCAATCAATATGTTGTTCCTCTGTTTCCCTCAACAGATGTCGGCCTTTTCTGTGTCTGGCCATGGAAGTTGTTTGTTAAACATGGAGCTCCAACAAACAAGATCATTTTTTTCTTAATTTAAGGTTTGCTACGGTTTCGTATAAATGAGTGTACGATATGGAGAGGGTTTCATGTCCACGCTACTAGCTCGACTATCTTACGGATTTCTAATATACTAATCGGTATGTTTTGACCAACACAGAATCACCCCAGCTTTATGAAAAAGGTTTTCCAAACAATGACTTGATTCATACATGTGACTACTAGGCAGCTTCTATACATGTGGGCAGTGAAAGAGACAAGACACCAGCTGTGGCCAGAGGCTGTAATGTTCGTAGATTGGAAACAAGCCTTCCTGGTCCTTAAAGGACTAGTGCCGTTAAAACAGCTATGCTCCTAACCTCTTTTTTTATTCTATTTTCTCAAACAAATATCGTTTTTTGCTTTCCATTGATGGAGCTTGGTCAGAGTCACTGGCACAGGTAATAACTTAGTAAATTAAGTAAACAATACTATTGTATAAGGCTTAAGCATTAGACGAAACAACTTGTACTTAGATTGTATGTCTGTTAGACTGAACTACAGCTTGTATATACAATTTATATCCATTACACCTCAAAATATATCACGTTCCATTTGCTAGTGGTTTACCCCCTTTCCCAACTATGGAAAGACAGAGAGAACTTCTTTTCTAAACCGATAGACGAAATGTAGTGAGGTTTGTCAATAATGTTGCTCAGAATGAACAGTGAATCCATCTTTGTACCACAACAAATAAAATAATTTTTCATTTTTGTAAAGACTTTACGACACTATTTAATTTGACTTAACTTTTAACTCTGAGTGAATTACACAAATGGCTCCCCAAGTTCCACAACAACTTTTACACACACTTTCATACATTACACTTTTGCTCTTAGTATTTGCTCAAATATAACCAAGAATCTAAGCTATTACAAGGCTAGGCAACAGTGATTGGGATGCACTTGTTTGATAGACTTGGATTTTATTTTCTTTCTGTAGTCAAATGCACTATATTTTAGGTTCCTGTATAAAATGCATAGTAGTGGTGGTGCTTTCAAATATACTTGCTTCTTTGATGTTCAAGCACAAGTTAAGTGCACCTAATGACAACTTTAAGCAAATAATTATAGGGGTGACCTAACCTAAAGACAGCAATCTCACACTGCTGCAAATGGCTTTCACATACATAAACAGGTTAATGTTCCAGGAAAATACTGATTCCTCCAAGGAACTTCTGAGATGAGTGTCATTGAAATAATCTTTGTTCTTTTTGAAGGTTGTCTAGTTCCCACTTTGCAGCAGAATGGAAGCAAGGGTAACGCAGTGTTTTGCTGGGGCTGGCTTCCTTGTATTCCAGCCTCACACACAAACCCCCCTCCTATCTCTGCCCATTCCCACTGCCCCTCGCCTTGGAACCCAGTCCTCCCTTCACAAAATAATCCTTTTGGAAAGGGCTCTTCAGTGAGTAGGAACAGTTTTAAGGGGCCTTTTTTTCGAAGCAGGCAGGCTTTGTTGGGCACATTTTAAAGCTTGTCTTTGTGTTGGTCGTACAGGGCTGGTCCATGAACAACAAACTCTCAACACTTCGACCAGCGACAGTGGAGCTGCATTTGCATGACAATGGCCTGGCTGGACTGATGGGGCTGTCTGGTCCAGGCCTAGAATCACAATAACTAGAACAGATAAGGAGTTTGGAACCATGGCAATACGGCTGACAGGGAGCCAACTATAGCCTTTTTTCAGTTCGGCAGCATACACTTAAGTTCCTGTTGATCTGTTGGATGTGTTTGACAGGTAGTGTTGAGTGCTTGAGTGCAGCATTGAAATAGTATGCTCAGTCTACTCTACTGTGGCCCCCTGGTGCTTTGAAGCTTAGGTCAGGCAAGGCTATTTGTTCTGATCAGAAGAGAAGGACAATTACAGAGAAATGTTAAGCACCGTGAAGTTAACCTAATTAGATGATATTTGTTTACATTTTTAATTTTCATTTCGTATAGATGGCCCTAAAGGCATTAAAACAAAATATAATTTTCCTCAGCTTGATTTAAAACTGAATCCATGCATAGATGGATACATCGAAGCTATTATTGTCAAGCATAGCACCATCCACCACAAGCCTGTAAATTCATTCATTTCAATGCATCGCCGATCATTTAACAGAGGATGGCAGACTTTACTCACTAGACTAGCCTGACATCTAACATGGTTAGCAAAGTAGTTTGTTAAATCCATCATATTTAGGGTGTATGAAATAAATACAATTTGGAGGTAAAATAATAATTTCTATGCGCAAAAAAACTCATAACCCATTAGTACCAGCCCCCCGTTTTCTACTTAGCTGTCATCGTGAGTGGGGGATGTGTACATGTCTGTTGTATGTCTGGTTAGCCTCCCTTTTTTCTGTGTTCGTAAAGAAATGAGGAAGAGGTAGTAGGCGGCGATTGATTTAACCAATCATGTGCTGCTAAATCTTGGCAAAATAAATGTGAAGGCTATGACGACCAATAGAAAGTAAGACTTTTTTAATGGCGTTTTTTATGGGGGAAAATTGACCAATTAAAACATTCAATGGGCGGGCTTATGACTTGGAATAGACCTCGGCATCTTTTGCTCATCTGCCCAGTTCGATCGGCAACGGGAGCGGAAAGAGGAAAGTAGAGAGCCCGAAGGCAGCAGCCCCGACCACCGCCGGCCCAGGTTACCATCTAGCACCGGGAAACATACTAGAGAGCCACCGCCGGCATAAGCCATTACCAACCAGTAACCATGAGCAGCGAGGCCGAAACACAACCACCGCAGCCCGCTGACGATGCGGAGAGCCCATCCAGCCCGGGAACCGCAGCTTCCGCGGCGGATAAGAAGGTCATCGGTAAGATGGAGGGCTAACGGTTAGCTAATGCTGAGCAAACATCGTTTGAAAACACAAATCTGTATAAAACACTTGTCAGCCAAAATCGCCTCAGGATATATAAATATATATTTATATATATATATTTTTTTAGGGGGGGGGGGGGGGGGGGGGGCAAGGGCTGTATCCCGGCGGGTGGCTTTCTGATTTTAGCAGGCTAACTAACAACGGCTAAGCTTATGAAAGCTAATATGACGCTAACGTTAGCTTGCTATTACAAAGGTTTCACAAGTTATGCACATTCTTTTTACTATAGTTACTCATTACATCGGTTAGGGTTAAGTCATTAGCAACGTTAATTATTACTGGATATAACAACCCGTTTACTGAAACTCCAGCTAAAGTTAAGCCATTCACAGTTGCTAGGATACAACAATCTACATTTAGCGGCCTCAGCTTCACGTTATCTGAACATACTTGTTTTAATAAACGGGTAGCAACCTAGCGTGATCATTTTTCGTGCTTCGGTAATGCTATAATGTGGAACGATAATTGGTGTTAACACATTATAAACGTTGTTTTATTTATTGCCTACGTATATACAGTATTCATAACAATAGGTTAGCTATCGTTATCGCTGGCTAGTGCCCAGTCAACGAGCTATGGCTGGCAAGCCGGCCATTTCTGTTTTGCCGTCTCGTGATTGTGTGAATTGAGGCTATCGTCACCCGGTCTCATGGCATATGAACGTCGACCATAGTCTTTGTCATGGTACCAGCGTGAGGCATTTATCAAATTAAAGATAATTGCACGATGCATAGTTTACTTTGTAATTTGACGCGAAGGCACCCACAAACGTTCCAGCCACGTGCCGAAATTCATGTGGTGGACACAAAAAAGCATTCGTCCGAATAAGGGCCTCAGCGGGCCTAGGTTTGCTAGAGAAATAGCAACGTTAGCATTAGCACGTTAACTAGGTGCCGCCTGCAGGTCGGGTTCATGTTGCTTTCCCTTTGTTCGCATTGGATAACTGGGATGCGTTTAATCTGCGTCGCCGCATGTAATTGATGTCCGACTCATTATTTGACATGCTAACATACCAGGGCATACGGGTTGTTAGGATATATTTGATTCGCCTATATAGGAAGCGTGCTAACCGGAGTTTCTTTTGCTAACGTTAGCTTTACTAGCAAGTGGGGCTAGTTAGTATGTCGGTTCCATCGGTGATCCCAAAATGTCCGCCGTACTACTCCAGATTATTCGATTGCACGGAGGCAGTGTCTTTTTAAGGGGGAGGGGGGTTGAATTAGCAAGTAATATGCTTGTGCGAAACATTGCAGTGGGTTCTCATTGCGCTCTAAAGTTGTAAGTATATCACGCTTGCTGACAGTTTCTAGCCGACTTAATCCACACACCCGAGAACAGTCCCCGTGTTCTGGCTGCAACCCAACCTCATGGTTAAAAAATCTACAAGCTATTTGGCTAACGTTAAGCTCCTTGCTAACTAGCATTTAAGGGCGCGACATCACCACGTGTAAACTCACAAGTACTTCCTTCTGCGTTCTTAGCTAATGTAGTAAATTGAAACCATTGTATGTCAATATACAACAAGGTATGGGTTATGTGGTAGCCATCTAATACTACATTGTTAATAAATATAACAAGAGATGCAAATTATTGCCTGGCTTTCTTATGGACTGGTGAGGACACAGGCATCAGTTCTGGTGAGGAGTGAATAGGGGTGATTCCATGTTGCAGCTACATACATTGTGGTGGGTATCATTGGAAGATAGCAACTGGCACCAGATGACAAGTCTTGACCATCTTGGCCTATAAAAAGATCAACAGTTGCAGGTTAAATATAGCCTTTGCCTCAACATAATTTGATGAAACTAATGCGCATAATATTACAAAGAGTCCATGAGTTCAAATATGTGCTACATTGCAGTAATTTGTTTTTTGATTTGGAGGAAATGTATTTACAAACTGTTCTTTGTCTTTTACAGCAACAAAAGTCTTGGGTACAGTAAAATGGTTCAACGTCAGGAATGGATATGGGTTTATCAACAGGTATGAAGCATCAGCCCTCCCCCTAAAGACACAAAAACAATCTGTGTTCAGGGCCATTCCAAATCCTATTATAGCTATGACATGCTTACAAAGCGGTCTAGACTGTTTGTCTCTAAGAGGCATGCTCTTATCATCACAAAGCTAAATTAATCCATACACATGCACATTTGAACATATGTCTTTGGTGTGCATAGACACTGATTAGCATGCAACTAAACCTTTTATAATTAATGACAGTCTCACTATTAGCCCTTGCGTGTTGCTGGGGTGAATAATTACTTGTTGTATTGAGCTAGAGGCCATCCAGGGAACATGTTTTAAAGGGAGAGATGATAAAGTGTGTGGGGTTCCTGGACATAATTGATATTTTACCACCTCCTTCTCATAGGAATGACACAAAAGAGGATGTTTTCGTACACCAGGTGAGGCCGGGTGACAGAGCACATGTAACATTCTGATGTGCCTCACTAGAGTAATCAGTCTGGCAGTCCAAACCTAACGTCACTTATTTATGCCTGGTTTCAGACCGCCATAAAGAAGAACAACCCAAGAAAATACCTTCGCAGTGTTGGAGATGGAGAAATTGTGGAATTTGATGTAGTTGAAGGGGAGAAGGTAAACTACCTTGAGAAATGGCCTAAACGGAATGTATGTGGGTTAAGACATACCATGATGTGAAGATATTTTCAAAGATAGTTTCCAACAAGGTGATTAGTAGCTTCAAAAATGTCATATGGTGGAAGTATTTAACTTAACTGGTTTATAAGTAGCAATCCACCAACTACGTTTAAAGTTCTCATTGTTGTTATTGTCTGTAATAAGGCAGAGCTCTAGCTTATACTCTCTACAGGGAGACTTGAGTTGGTGATGGTGCTGCTGCTGCTGTTGCTGTTTTGGCTAACCCGTTGTTGTTGTTCCCAGGGAGCAGAAGCATCCAACGTCACTGGCCCCGGAGGAGTCCCAGTCCAGGGTAGCAAGTACGCGGCGGACCGTAACCGTTACCGCCGCTACCCCCGCCGAAGGGGCCCACCCCGCGCCGGCGAATACCCGGACAACTACCAGAGCGACGGCGAGGGCGAGCCCAGCAGCGAACGGCGTGACAAAGGCAGCCGCGAGGGTGCGGACAGCGCCCCAGAGGGCGACATGCAGCCCCAGCAGCGCAGGCCCTCCTACCCCGGCAGGCGGCGCTACCCACCATACTTTGTAGGTAGACGCTCCGGCAGTCGGCCCCCGTACACCAACGCACCACGAGGAGAGATGACCGAGGTACGACCCCTCTCCCTCTCGGCCACCCGTCAGGGCGCGTGGTTTGGGACCAACTTGGTGTATCGGGGGTCTCGCCAATGGACTGGACTTCTGTTGTTTTTTTTACTGGGAATGTGAATGCATCGCCCTGCTGTGTGCTTACTTATGGTTCCTGAGTGTGTGTCTGGCCTTAAAGAACACATCCCAAAGATTGCTGTTGTTTTCATGTCATCAGCCAGCTAAACTGGTTTACCCCAGTGCGGTCACTATTTACATTCAACACATTTCAGATATGTTATAGGCGCTCCTAGTACATGAAGTTGTCTGGAAAAGTTACTCAACTCATTTGAAGGATTTTACTTGATCTGATTTGATTCTCACCTGATATTGTTTACTAAAGTATTTATTTGGAGCCTTATCATACTTTCTCATCCAGAAATAGCATTGAATTGCGAATTTAATTTCTAACTATAAAACAAATTTCCGTTCCTAAATGTCGGTCTTCCGTCCTGTTTGCGGAGCGCTGTTCCAGGTGACGTGGTTTATTTGATTAGCGCTGTGTTTGCTTTCAGGGAGGTGAAGGAGACGACAACCAGGGAGGTGCAGACCAGGGAAACAAACCCATGAGGCAGAACTACTACAGAGGCTTCAGACCAAGGTGGGCTCTCCTTACGGTACAGTCGCTAAGCATTAGAACTACTACAGAGGCTTCAGACCAAGGTGGGCTCTCCCTACGGTACAGTCGCTAAGCATTAGAACTACTACAGAGGCTTCAGACCAGGGTGGGCTCTCCCTACAGTACAGTCACTAAGCATTAGAACCAGTTACACCCAGTACAGAGGCTTCAGACCAGGGTTGGGCTCTCCCTACAGTACAGTCACTAAGCATTAGAACCAGTTACACCCAGTACAGAGGCTTCAGACCAGGGTTGGGCTCTCCCTACAGTACAGTCACTAAGCATTAGAACCAGTTACACCCAGTACAGAGGCTTCAGAGCAGAACAGTCATTTACCATTAAAACCGTTTAAAATAACTGCAGAGGATTCAGACCGTGGTTGGCATTTCCTCCATAACAATATAGTTAATTTAATCCCGTGTTAAACCATTTACAGCTACTGCTGATGCTTTAGACTCCGGTTGACTTGGCCACGCTAACTGTGTGTGTGGCGCCGCGCTGGCTGTGTTTGTCTGTGTGGCTATGCTAACGGCGTGCCGTGTCTTTGTGGCTATGCTAACGGCGTGCCGTGTCTGTGTGGCTATGCTAACGGCGTGCCGTGTCTGTGTGGCTATGCTAACGGCGTGCCGTGTCTTTGTGGCTATGCTAACGGCGTGCCGTGTCTGTGTGGCTATGCTAACGGCGTGCAGTGTCTGTGTGGCTATGCTAACGGCGTGCCGTGTCTGTGTGGCTATGCTAACGGCGTGCTGTGTCCAGGGGTCCCCCCCGTCCCAGGCCAGCGAGGGACGGTGAAGAGGACAAGGAGAACCAGGGAGGCGAGGGCGGGCAGAGCCAGGAGCCCCGGCAGCGTCGCTACCGCCGCAACTTCAACTACCGCCGCAGACGGCCCCAGGCCGGAGGCAAGCCTGGCCAGGAGGGCAAAGAGCCAGGCAAGGCAGGGGGAGAGGGCTCCACCGACAAGCCTGCAGCGTCATCGTCATCATCCGCTCCCGAAGCCCAGCAGGGTGGGGCTGAGTAGGAACACCACCCGCCCACCGGCACACACCATCTCTTACCATCGTCCGGGTAAGTGCTGTCTGATCTGGGTGAGGTGTGCGTGTGCAGTCTTAAGCTGGTTTTGAATGCACGCCCATATTTAACTTAACTGCTCACACAATAAGGTGACTAAGGCTACCTGTTTTTAGTTTGTCGTGCCCTCTTTCACCCGGCGACACCTGTTAAACCGCAACTTCAAACTTCATAGAGAACATTTTAGTTTCACTTAGTATGTTCCAGAAGCTTAGCCGTGTGTTTTCCAATATTAGTACCCGTCTTTCTGGCCTGAGACAACTGGTTTCCTTAACGTCTCAGCTTAGGAGAGGATGTGTCTTCTGGAAAAGGATCACGTCCCTGTGTGGTGCTGTGTACGTAGCAGAGACTGCTGTTGGCATACCATTGTAGTGTTCTGATTGTTTGCATAGCCTGCTAGTCGGGCTGAATGAGGTCATAGATTCATTTACCAGTCAAGCTGACTCGAGCACCCCCTTTCGATGTGTCAGTGCTATGTACTGAAGTTGGCAAAAGGTGTGCACATTTTTTTGTAATTCTCTAGTACCCCAGGTACCTGACTGTGGACAGACTTGATACCCAATGGGCTAATCTCTGTGTTCATCTCCTCTCTCCCCTTCAGTTTTTTTGTCAACAAGAAGAAACATCAAAGATCTGAGCAATAAGAAACAGATTGAACTTGACAACCGTCACTAGCTTGCACCATGCATTTGACCAGATTACCACCGATTTGCCTGCAGAATCTATGCAGACCTGTTTTTTTCCATTCTTTTTATGTGACAGCTACAAAAGTTTTGGGGAAACAACAGATGTTTTTCTAAATCGGTCCTAAGTTTTTACACCAAATGGTTTTTAAAGAAAAATAAATGTAATTTGATATCTGGTCAGTTTGACATTTTTAAATAACTTTTTATGTATTCAAACATTTTAACAAAATGCAAGCTCAAATAAAAGTCAAAGGAGACCTATCCAGTGTTACGCTTTATTTCTCACTAATGTCCTGCTCAGGCATAACTGTTGAATGTCACACTGCTGCTTCTATACAGGCATTCGAAGGAAGCTCTGAACCTATTTACACTTATTACATACAATACCACAGTCACCACCATGAAGGCATCAGTCAGTCATTAATCTGTCATGGGGTGGAACCAAGAAAAATACAAAATACACATTCATATAAATGGTGGAGTCACTTTCCTGTTCCAATGGCACTTCAAATCGCATGCAAAGTTAATATTAATATAAAATGTGACATAATACATTAAGACATCATTTTGAGGTGAAACCTTATTGTGAAGAACAAGCCCATTTCTGGATTAGCCATTTAGTCGTGTGTGTGTGTGCAGTCGTCACACGTTGGTTTCTTTACGCAGCCGTCTCATACGCCGGACGTTGTTGTCCATGGCCGTCGGGTCAGTGATCTCTGTAGCACAGCTTGCTGGAAACCATCCACGCTCTCCATCACGCATCCTCTCCCCATAACACCAGTCTACAAACACACCAGGAAATGATTATCTCTCTCCCCATAGCACCAGTCTACAAACACACCAGGAAATGATTATCCCTCTCCCCATAGCACCAGTCTACAAACACACCTGGAAATTACAACATCATCCTTAGACTAGGGTCTACAAGCAGGGAAAGTTTTCAAGTACAAATCAAAATGGCCCTTAACAGGGCTTGTAATGCACTGCACAAACCGCTAGGGGCAGTGTTTCCAATGTGTTGCCTTAAATATGCCACTAGAGATGGTGAGAAGTAGAGTACAATCCGACAATGCAGTCTGGGTACAAAGTACCACGGTTAAGTCAACTCACTGGGGTCATACGTTTTAAAAATGTTATTGAACCAGGCAAGTCATTAAGAACACTTTACACTGAACACTTGTGTTCAGAAACTATACAACCATAACTTCATAAATATGACAAAAATGAGTACAGTATGCCAACGGTGCATATGTACCTTAGAGATGTTGTGGCAGAGATGTTATTCTTGTTGAATATACTAATAATTCAAGCGAATCTTTAAAAGAGAAGTAAACTGTAAACTTCTAGCGTACTATCAGAGAGATGCTTTGGCTGTTAGGCCTTACCCTCCACTTTCTGCAGGACTATGACCACCTCTGCCTGCTGCAGCCCCACATCATCTGGCTCCTTAGGCATGTAGGCTTTGGTGGTCTCGTACTGAGGCAAACCTGAAACACACACACACACACTCTTTAAGTCCTGCTCCTCTGCTTTGCTCTATCCACGATAAAACACAACTTGTCTTTCCCTTGTGAAGTGCCGTAAATCCTCAGACGACTAAACACAAACATTTGACTAAAAAGTTCCATAGCTGCTTAATGACCTTTCACATTGATGACGTAACAGACCTAAACGTGCAGCCCTTATTCGAGCACAGAGGCCCGTCTCACCGTCTTGGCTGGGGCTCTTCTCGCCCTGCTTGAGCTCCCGCAGAGCCGTGGCCCAGCGCGCGCGGTCCACCCTGTGGATTCAAACGGCCAACGTAAAGACGCCGTGATCTCCATCTCGCTGCAGAGTGAGCCCCTGTGTACTTCCCTCCCTCACAATGAAATGTTATGTTAAGACAGGAAAAGAGAGGGTTGGTTAAGCGCAGGAGCACGGCCGTGTTTGTTCATTTCCAGGGTTCTTTGCAGATCAGGTCCTCTTGGAGGGTGTAGTACCTGGAGTCTGCCACCAGGGAAATCCGCTCCGCTCGCCCCTCACTGTTCTTCTTCATCAGCAGCTTGAGGGAGAGCTGTTGGTTGGAGCCTTTGGGTGGAGGAGAGAGCCGGTCCTCTGTGTCCTGGCCCAGCTCCACCTCCACGTAGTCCAGGGTGGCGTAGTCCAGCACCACAAAGCACTCCTCACTGGAGACGCACGCACACGCACACGCACAGACACAGACACAGACACAGACACAGACACAGACTATTAGACCACAAAGCACTCCTCACTGGACAGACACACACACACACACACACACACACACAGAGGCCAAAAATCACTCCTCGCTGGACGGACACACACCAAAACACACACCCATCCACCCAAACACACATAACTAAACCACAAAGTACTCCTCACTGGACACACACACACACACACACACACACACACACACACACACACACACACACACACACACACACACACACACACACACACACACACACACACACACACACACACACACACACACACACATCTTTCTGAAGATAGGTGGATTTATCTTACAGGGCCAAGCCAGGGCACTGACATGAAGTCAGAACTGTTTCCAACGTGACACAGTGTGACCTTATGGCCTGGGTTACTGGGACATTCCCTCTCCCTCTCTCCATAGTGAAACTCCCCCTGGGGTGTTGTCCCTTCCTGTTACATGAACACAACAAGCTCCCTCACAAATTCTATGCATACATACGACCGAACGCATGTCTCACACACACACACACACACACACACACACACACACACACACACACACACACACACACACACACACACACACACAAGTAGGAGTGCGGGACTAAAGAATCTGAAGCATGCCAGCTGTCCGGGTCACACACACCCCCCCACCTCCTCCTCTCCCTCCTACTGCTCCTCTGCGGTCGTCTCATGTTCCCACAGGCACCAGCTGGCCTTAATCAACCCCCACAGGGAGCGTGCCAACCTATCAGAGTGAGGATCTCATTCACACCAGCCTATCAGAGCGAGCATCTCATACACACCAGCCTATCAGAGAGAGGGTTTCATATACGCCAGCCTATCAGAAAGAGGGTTTCATATATGCCAGCCTATCAGAGAGAGGGTTTCGTATACGCCAGCCTATCAGAGAGTGGGTCTCATTCATGCTAGCCCATCATACATATAAGTCAATGAAAGTGGGCCTTATTATGCCAATTGCCCCTAAAAATAAAAAGTGATCATTGTTGATCAAATGATCCACACATTAGGTATCAGAAATACTACTAACACAGCAAAACATGATTATTGACTTGTTAGTTTAGAAGTAAAGTTGCTGGTATGGTTTTCTGAAAACTGCCGTTTGGATCAAGGTCAGAGTTGTGAAGAGTGACTCAATAAGGACGCCCACGTGAGCTTTAATGGAGGCCGAGAGCACAGAACTACAGTGACATAACGGCCTTCACATCCTCTGAATCTGCTGCTGTTCAGTAGTGCCAGAAAGATTTAGTCTTCATCAAACAGTATGGGGGAGGAAGGGGCCTGCAGAGGAGGCTTTGAGCTTTTTAGGCTTCAGATTTAACCAATGATACAAACAGAACTACTCTACTCTACTCTACTCTACTCTACTCTACTCTACTCTACTCTACTCTACTCTACTCTACTCGGGTCCCAATGACAGCGAGAGCCAGCCACACCGCCAGCAGGGGGCGCACACACTCACCTCTTCTTCTTGGTGACGATGAGCACGTCGTTGAAGAGGAACAGGTGGTAGCTCTTGTGACTGAAGGTCTTCCAGAAGAGGCTGAGCTCCTCCGTGCACGCGCCCAGCTCCCCGCGCTTCTGCAGCCAGCGGGAGGATGACACCAGAGGGAAGGGCTGGAGGGGGGGGAAACCACAAGGGCCCATCACAACCAGCACCATGGCTGTTAGGAGTGTGAGCCGCTCTTCAGACACTTCCTCCTGAACAGCTCACTCGGTAGGTAGCATTAGGGTCACACACCGCCGTTGTGTAGGGTCAGTTTCCACTGGGGTGAGCCCTTCTAAAACGGCCTTGGGAAAATATGACTCCTATGCGATATACAATAGATGTTCTATAGATATTGTAATATACATTGTTATATTAAACAATAGGTTTCCCTTCAGGGGTGGTTTAATCACCATTCACACCCAAAAAAAAGTAAGGGCTCTGGGATAAGAGTCCCTTGGCTCTGAGTAAAAACCCTCCATTGTAATCTTACACCCTTTCATGGATAGATGTGCTGACGCCATGGGGTGATTAGATAGCAGGTCACCTTAATCTTTCCAAAGTCCATCTGCTTCTGAATGGTGTACATCTGCTCCGTCCTCTCCATGCGGCGGGCTCCATCGTTACAACTGTTCACCAGCTGGTCGGATTGGGACGAGATTAACGCATGGCGTTTATTTGACGGACAAATATACACACATGTGGATTAAATGTGAAAGACAACAACAAGGCTGGACAGCTCAGGTTTAGCCATTTTGTTTGGAGAAATGTCTGGCACCAGACAACATTGTTGTTTTTTATTCATTTTCATGTAGCAGCAAAAAGGTACTTCAGTGACACGCTCAACACAGCGTTCGGTAAAAAGCAGCTTTCAACAGCAACACTATTGAAAAATATTTTTCCCCCCGAATAACTCAGACAGGATATTGAATTCATGTTAGATTGTTAGCTGCCATGGGTCTCTGCTGAATCTGCCTCTGGTCTTATGCTCAGGCAGGGGTCTATGTGTGTGTGAGTGGGTTCAGTCATGTTTAGGTCATGAGGTGGGGGTAGGGATTACTGTTCAATGTGCAAGCCTGGCCTGCGTCGGTCTTACCCTACTGATGGCATTAAGAGCCCAAACGGCAGCAAAGTACTCTGCCGTCTTGTCCAGGGTCTTCTGGCAGATGGTCTGGTTGAAGAGAGAGAGACAGGCAGGACAGGGTCAGCTTGTTTTGTGTCCAGTCCTACATTCTAGCTTTCAATCAACATAGAGGTGTAGTACTCACATCTAACAGCAGAGGGAGCCTGGTGACCCTCTGCATGGGCAGGATGAGGAAGGAGATCATTGGTAGACCTCCACACTCACTGCCCCCTTCTATCTGCTTCAGAGCCTCTTTGAAGGCAATGTTACTGGCTCTGAGGACAAGGACAGGGAGACACACACACACACACACACACACACACACACACACACACACACACACACAGTATCAATCTATATTCATCATCTCAGAAGAGAGACAGGCCCCCGGGGAGGGAGAGACAGGCACATACAGGGAGAGAGAGACAGGCACACACAGGGAGAGAGAGACAGGCACACACAGGGAGAGAGAGACAGGCACACACAGGGAGAGAGAGACAGGCACACACAGGGAGAGAGAGACAGGCACACACAGGGAGAGAGAGAGAGAGAGAGAGAGAGAGCGAGAGAGACAGACAGTTTGAGTCAAATCAAGAGAACCAGACATATTTAGGGGAGAAAAAGAGAGAAAGAGTTTGAGAGAAAGACAGAGAGCCAGACGGATTAAGGTGGAGGGAGCAGGGGACTCACAGCAGTTTCTGCAGCGTCCTCTGCTGGAAGGTCTCATTGGAACAGTAAACGATGTAAGGCTCAAAGTGGTGGGAGGCGTGGTTCTGAACGATGTCACTGATGTCCTTAATCACCACACTCTCCTGGTGTCGACGCTCCAAGTCCTCAAAGAACCTGAGAAGAGAGGTAGGTAGGAGGGGGAGAGGAGGGGGGGGGGGGGGGGGGGTATGGTGGAGGGGGGTATGGGGGGAGAGAGGGGTAGGTAGGAGAGGGAGGGGGAGAGGGAGGTAGGAGGGGGAGAAGGAGGTATGGGGGGAGGTAGGAGCAGAGAGGGAGGTATGGGGGGAGGTAGGAGGGGAGAGGAAAGACAGGGTTAGCTACAGCGCTGTGAGGACCGTGGTGATGACAGGCCTTTAGAGATGAAGGCATGAAGGGAGACTCCAGACCACAGTGATAACCCACAGAGGGAGATAGAGGAAGCTTTCCTTTGAATTAAACGCTCAAATGTTGCCTCGGAATTTAAAAGCATTTATAATGTTGGTTTGTAATACAGTACAACAAAAAATGACTTTTGTTACACATATATAAGGACATGGACATGGACAGGAGACAAACAATAATTCTTTCTAATCATGAAGTCAGTGACTGTGGTCTGCTTCTTTTAATAAGAGTAATAATCACACTTTCCCAAATAGGTTCATTTAACGAGAATTACCTGTTCAAACTTGTGGCTCTGTGCCATTAAAAGCATCAACAAAAGTAAGAAACTGGCAGCCACACCCTAAATAAACAGACACTCTTGTCGTAGACTTGCAACACACACACACACACACACACACACACACACACACACACACACACACACACACACACACACACACACACACACACACACACACACACACACACACACACACATTTCCTAACCCTAACCCTAACCCTAACCCTAACCCTAAATAAACAGACACTCTTGTCGTAGACTTGCGACACACACACACACACACACACACACACACACACACACACACACACACAAGTTAAACCCGTCCCTTTTCCATGCAACCCCATGCGCTCATTAACATTGCGACAAAAAAGACATTATGTAGACCGAAACTTAAGTTCATCTCCCCACCAGGAACACACTGATTGGGGACGAAACAGTCGTTAACATACAGAGCTCACGACTGCAGCGGGAGCGGCCCATCACACTGTTGTTAGAGACATTATCCTCTGAAAGCTTGTTGACCGAAGTAAAAAAAAAAGAAAACAGCTGCAGAACAGGTTGGGCCGGCAGGCTCCGACATGCTAGCAGAGTTCATTGTAACACAGAGCTGATTTTAAGGTTAAGATACAGTGTTTAGTGCTTTCTCTGGGATGCATAAGATCTGCCCGGGAGCGAAGCACCAGGCGGATATCAATACTCTCCGACAGTTGCAACGCCCAGGTCCAAAGCCTCTGGATCCTCCCATTAACACCTCCCTGCTCCCCCTGTAAGATAGTTTAACCAAGTGGCTTACCAATGAGCAGCTCTATTCAAAAAGTCAAATATGTGCCCTGGAGAGGAGGGAGGGATCGATCAGGGTTTGTAACCGCAAACCATCTCTTAATATGCCAGTTTAACCCTTTCAAACCTGTAGCTGGTGATGGTGTGTATTACAGTTGACACTATCGGCGACCGTGCAATGGTGAAAACGATTCTCCGGGATGGTTTTAGTGATCGTGGAGGACGGCGTCGTCCCAGGGGGAGGGGAGAACGAGGGAGTTCATAGGTCAAAGGGTAGGTAGGGCGGCCTACCGTTGGCTGACGTCGAGGATGACGGCGATGTTGGAGAAGAGGTGGTGGTGTTCCGTGGTGGTCATGGTCTTCCTCAGCGCTTCACTGCTCTGGAACTGACGCACCAAAATGCCCAGACTGTGGAGGTAGGAGTACTCTGACGTGATGATCTCAAAGATGGCCTGGCAGCAAACACACACACACACACGCACATCAGCCTCCTCTAATAAAGGGCCAAGCAGTCAGTCACTAGCAAAGCTTCCACCACAGGGCTGCACAGGCTTAGTCATTAGTTACTTTTTCACTTCGGCCCCAAGCAGGGCTTATCGGAACAGGACCTGTGATATTCCTGCTTAGTTAGCCTGGTTGTAGTGTGAAGGGATAGATACAGAAAACCCTTTTGGTGGAGGGTCAAATGTACATTCCACATTCTTTGACAACACGTTGGGCTCTGCCCTGGCTTGTCAAACAGTTACAGCGCCTCCGGAAGACTTTTTCCCTTCACTGTTGAGTAAATCTATTCTCAGAGGCAGTCCTATCAAAACAAAAAGCATTTAATTACTCTGGCTTTTGACAACTTGTTAGCCTAATTTCCCTGACAGGGCCAACCAGGGCTAACCAGGGTCAATCAGGGCCCACCAGGACCAACCAGGGCTAACCAGGGCTAACCAGGGCTAACCAGGGCTAACCAGGGCTAACCAGGGCCCACTAGGGCCCACTAGGGCCCACCAGGGCCCACCAGGGCTAACCAGGGCCAATTATTGCTCGGCTAACAGCAGTGACACAGAGAATGATCAAATTAAATTGCAGGATTCAACAAAACAATAAAAGTACATAGTCAGTCGACCAGCCAGCCAGCCAGCCAGCCAGCCAGCCAGCCAGCCAGCCAGCCAGCCAGCCAGTCAGCCAGTCAGCCTGGTGTTTGCTATCAGAAAGGGTGTGTCTCTATTAAGGGAGTAGACAGCACACAGAATGGACCTTGATATTGACACAAAGCACCACAGACTAAGTAGCAGCACTCACACGACGACCAAAGAACACAGCATTTGTATACACAAGGCTAGGCAACATTTCAAAAAAGGTTTTAGGATCATAACGGACACACATTTAGCACGTCTTACTAGATCTAATTGTATGTGCAATCATATCACGACAAATATTTCTCAATTAAAACATTATTATCCCACAATTCTGCCGGCAAAAGATTAACAAGGAAATCACCCTGCTTACTGCTTCTGAAAAAATGCAATGAAATGTATGAAAAAAATGTAATAACTGAAGGTTGATTTGAAATCACCATATAACCATGAGGCAATATAATAACCATTAGGCAATACAATAAACTGGATGTATTAAATAACTCACCTCCTGCCTCTTCCTCTCCTCAGCTGTTATCCAGCTCAGAAACCCAGCCTCTAGCACCTTCATAAAATATCAAAATATAACGTTAGCCTGTGAAACAGACTGCCAGTAACACTGCTTTGATAGTGCAAGTTTAAAACGGCCCCCATCAAAAGTAATATGGACTTTTTCTTTCAACAAAATTCTGATATGAAGAATTGCAAACAAACATTTTACTTTTTGTGTTGTGTATACCCGTAAGGCAGAACTATTTGACCAAGGTCCAAGAGTCATCAATTAAAGCCATTATAATACAGGACTTCCAGGTGATGGGTTGGTGTGGTCCTCTTACCTGGGGGAGCTGGCTCCAGGTGAGCTGAGCGGGTCTGTAGTTCTTCACCACGATGATCTGGTCCTGTGTGGGGGGCTCCAGCCCCGTCAAGCTGTCCTGCAGCTCGTCCTCAGCACTGGGGTTGGTGGACTGGAGACCCCGCTCCCTGATCTCCTGGTACAGCCGAGGCTCTGAGAGAGAGGCGTCAGAACCATGCCAGCGTAACTTTTCAACACTCGGTCAGCAATAAACTGTAACCCATCTGTTTTAAATGTATTGATTTGTAACGTTTACTTTAAAACACCTAGCTCACTGAGTGTCAACTCTATGCAATGTGTTCATGAATAAACTTCAAACTTCAAAAGGCATTTTTGTAATTTTGACAGACATTTTTATTATTAGTCAGAGACATTGAGACAGAAGTACTAACGGTCTTTGAAGGAGCCTCCCTGTTTCTGATTCCTCTTTCTGCCCAGTGTCCTCTGAAGAAGAGGAAGAACACACACACACACACACACGCACACACACAAACACACACACAAACACACACACACACACACACACACACAAAAGTTAGAGAGGGTTTGTTGTCAGTGTAGCAGTAGTTTGTTTGTTGGTGTTTATTGAGTAATACAGTGTATAATATTTACAGTATGCAATGCAAGGAATCCATGTTTTCCTTTTGTCTTAATGATATAGGACGGTGATACAACGGAGCACTGAGTGACCCAGCAAAGACTTGTCTAGGGGAGACTAGCATAGTGTGTGTTCCTCCTCAAGAGAATGAGCTGGCTGGAACGTTAAACTTCTCTTTAGTTTGTTTGACTAAACATCGGCTCGGCCACAGTCCTCAAGGTGAGACGGGGTCTGTCTGAGCGTAGGAGCGGTTTGGTTATGTCGCTCTTACGCGGCAAATTCTACTGTCATACACATAACATGGCTTGACATTATAGGAACTGTCACTGTTACTGTTCCAACGAGTTATATAAGGTTACTCCAATAATAGTTTTATGGACGTGTGAGCATGGCAGAACAGCAAAGTTGCCCTTTTTGTATCAGTATGGATTTACTACAGGAACTGTGGCAATACGGACTCAGAAGCAAAGACCACAGGGGGCTAACTCCAGACATTATTTAGATTGTGTGAGACAGACATTATATCTACACTGGTTTCATGAAGTCACGTTTAGAGACTAGGGGTCAGGGGTGAGAGGTCGGCGTTACCTTGCGTGTGCGGCTTTGTGCGGGCATGGGGCTGGGGACTCTGTCTTCCCTGACTGTTTTTAGCGTGGCTGCTCCTCCTTCGCTTGCTCGGGCAGCCATGGCTTCCATGTCAATGGTGGTCACGGCAGCCTTGTAGGACAGGTTCCTCCGGTTCCTCCGCATGGAGAACCCGTCTCCGTCACTGTCGTAGTCCTCCCACGACACGTCGGGTCCCACGGCGGAGTGGCGCCCCCTGGGGGCGTCGGCGCGAGGGGCCTCCAGGCCCACGGGCAGTGTCACCACGGTGGTGTGGTGCCGGGTCTTCGACCTCGGCGCGGTGCTGGACGACACCAGCTTCCTGGGGATCAACATCTGGGTGCCCAGCCTGGACGCCGGCGCGCTCAGGGTGCTCAGGACCACCTGGGGCTGCTCCGTCTCCGTCGACGGGACGTCCCCCGGCGGGCGGGCGGACGGGGACGGGGACGTGTCCTGTGGAGCGCTGCCGAGGTCCAGCTGCAGGTGGGTGGAGAAACGCTGCTCTAACAGGAGAGGGGACTGGTCGTCCGTGACGCCCGAACACTGCGGCCGGGACATGGCGGATACGCTGTGAAAGAAGAAGACCAACACAAGGGGGGTTTTAACCCAATAACACCGATCCCTAGATCAAGCACATGATAATGTTGATGATTTTGGTATTCTGGATGAGAATAGTTGAACTGAAACCAGCACAATCATTAGAATTAAATTAATAAAACGTGTACTAAAACTAAACCAACAAAACAAATGAACTGGAAAACATACTACAAATCCACACTGAAGTAAAAACGTTATATACTTGATAATATAAAATTAATTCTATACCCTTGACTATGACAGGTTCCAATGAGGGGCTGGGCCTTTCTGACTTGTCCTGCAAGGTCAGTCGTCTTCCTGAACTGGCTGGCTCTTTAGTGTCAGAGAGAGAGAGAGAGAGAGAGAGAAAACAAGCACTATCAAAATACCGATGCAAAGACAGGAGCTTGCAGAACTCATTCAATATACCCAGCGTATACCAACCAGTATATTCAGTATCCAGGTATTTTCTACGAGAAAAACTCGTGATCCCGAATAAGAACCGGTTGGTTGTCTCTGTTCCCAACAAAATTCCATAACAATCAACCCGTGACTCAACCCCACTCCTACACAATGTACACCCGCGCCTACACTCGAGAGATGGACCTCCAACGCACTCCACAGTATTTACAGAACCTTCCTTTTAAAATACATTATTAAAACCGTTGCACCCCTTTGAAACGAATTCTAAGTAATTATCCAACCAAAACAAAGGCATACATTACAAATGCACTGAGGTTCCTCGGGTAAAGTTTTGTTAAACGTATCAAAAGTGTCACAATTGACAAATAGCCACAAGGCGTATAGCAAATAACTAACACAACAACTGGAAAGCGACAGCACTAGCCTTCTCAATTGCGTATGCTGTCTATACAAAAGTTCCACTTATATGGCCTATGGCATTCCATCTTAATCGGGGTTTAAGAAAAAAATGTCTGCGTTCTATTCCCACGGTTCCAAACATGAAGCTAGACATATTTTAGACAAACACCGAAACAACTAGTAAGGCTACTGTTACCTGTTTTTACGTTATCTCCTGGAAATTATCTCCAATTGCATGTCTTCCATATAAACTGTTGGGCAACTTTCCAACTGAAAAACGATAATCAAGCCCTCCGCCCGTCTATCACAACACGTATCTTACTTCCTCTGTCAATCTGTGCGTGTTACGTCACCACAGGTGAGTACACTGATGTGTGGGCTTCTGGGACAAAAAGATTGTGCGGGCGCGACGCAGGCATGTTTCGATTAACCCAGCCTTGAAGATTTTACAAGAAAAATAAAAATCATTCAAAAAAACTGTACTGACAGTTACCCACACTTGAGCCATCAGAAGGCATACGCCTGTCCAATTTCACAAACCGGGTAACGGGGATTTCTTTTATTTAATTGTCAGCCAATACATCTTGTCAGTTTCTGAAACCATACTTAAGTCTCTTACCCTCGAGTAGTTTATGCCTACTATTATATGCACATGCATTCTGTCCTCAATTTAGCATAAGACAAGCAACGGCGCCCTCAAGAGTCAAGGAAGAGTATCTATTATTCTGGAAGAAAATCGTTTATTACCTATAACTTAATCAACGCAGCTGTTTGAAGCTTTGAATAGGATATCTGTAAGCCACATATAAAGACTATTCAGCCTTGTACTATTTAAGTTTACCCACAAATAAAGAATACCTACACACGACTCTAAATGTATTAATTGTCATGTAGTATGTGTGTTTGTATTAGTATTTGTGTTTCCACTAAGGAATGCACGATGCATTCAGGCTTCCGTGACCAATGACTGATTTTTCATCGTACACGTAACGCGTACTGAAAGCAATCCAAACACACATTGTCTGATTAAATAGGTATTTATTTTCATTCGACAGGCTCAGAATATAGTTGTAGAGTTACTTAACTAACAATCTATGTAAGCAAAGCTGAGAACTGTGACAACACAACATCAACATTTAAAACGGTAAAGGTACAGCGGGTGACTATGTACAGTTTTGTGTTATAGAAAATGTTCTAATGGCAATGACGTTAACATAGCTCTCAATTTCAACATCACTATGGCATCCAATGAAAGAGGGTTAGATAATATGTCCAAACGATCGCTCAACATGTACCATCATTTTCAGAATATATGATGCAGAATGTTTGTTTCATTTGAGAAAAAAATGTAAATCGACATATATGAAATAAACCTATAGCACATAGATTGACATTTTAGGGAGCTCATATATTTATGTACACATTAAGAAAAGACACATCCGGCAAGTGTCTGAGGTCCACTCTCTCTTACTTGTCACGCTACCGTGTACACGCGGTACTACTCTAACAAAACGTTACTAAAATATGTCCGGTTAATGGTGGTGATTATAGAAGGGCCATGTGGAGATCAAGTGTGTAGAATAAGGAGATTATTACACTGCATTTCCCATCCTCAAGGTGTTATAATGCTAATCAGTAGTGGGTGGGTGGAGTCTATTTACAGCCAAGCTATTTGGTAAGCATAGCGTTAATTTGTATGGCCTCTCTGAAGAGTTACATGGAAAAGATAGAGTTAACTTCTGATGGACTTTCCAGTCTCACATGCATTGAGTTACACAGGACATAGGTCAAGGGAGCATAACAGGTATGATTGAAATGTAGGATCACCTATCAGATAGCAAGATACAGGTGGTGCCTCAGTCTCAAATTAGGCCACAGGATAGATACATGGTACTTCTAGTTTTTAGATAGGACGCAGGTTCTCCCTATGCATGCATATATTGCATTCAAAGGAATATCTACTCAATATTATCCCATATGATCAGGCAGGATTGTTTTGAATTGTTGCAGATTTTTTTAAAATTATTATTTGTCAAAGCTGCATTGTTATCTCTTGGCAACATTGTAAAATGTGATCGTGGAATGTTAATTTGTAATTAGAATAGGTTTTTCCTTCATCATAGTATTAATGAATTAAGACATCTACAAGACACTCAACATTAGTTAGAATCAAAATATCTTTAGAAAACTATGTCATTGAAATAGCAGGCTTGTGTTCCCCTGTAGATGAATATCTGATTTATAATTAGACAAAATTAAAGTGTAGTAATACACGACTGGGATTGTGTATGTTTATAAAACACTAACAGACAACAGTCTGCTTAGCGGTCCTGATCAGCTCAATAGATCATTAACATAGAACGGATCAAACACTGAGCCCCGGATGCCTGGTCTACTCCAAAACAATAACGATCTGACCACTCCAGCCAGAGTGAGCTGCCTCCAACCTGTCCTCATCAACTTTAAATCATACACATAACATTTCTGTCATTTACCAGACCTACCCACTAGGTCACCACTGTACACAACCACTGGGATGAAACTTTGCTGAGTAGAACCAGAAGGGGTACAACCATAGAGATAGAACAGTTCTAATCAGTGTTCTATCTCTATGGGGACAACAAGCTTCCTGTTCAAATGTTTTGTCTTAAGGGAAACTTCCTGGTGTCCTTTTTATTTTTATTTTTTTGCCAATCGAACTGGCAGGAACAGGAAGTTAAAAAGGGTTTGCTGCTCTTGCCCTTGACAACAGTCTGCTTAACAACGTGTCAGCCATCTTAGGTTACGGCCTTAGTCCAGATTGCTATGGTGCAAGGTTCACAGTTAGTCAGTTGGACCCATTTAAATTCTGCTGCAGCAAGTAATAAAGTGGGGCTTCTGGTTAGGAGTGTATTAGCCACCTTTGGCCCGGTACACCATTGAGAAAAGGTCAGAAAAGCCTGCCCAGCGTCACTAAATGAAAACAACACATACATGCTGACACAGTGTATGCATTAGCTATACTAATTATTCTGGTTGTTTAACATTTTAAGCATAATAATCCTCATCCAAACTTCCCCAGGATGAAGATACAGACAGCACCAGAAGGACCTACAGATCCCCTCTCAGTGAGAACCGCAGGTTGTACTCTGATTGGCCAGAACTCCACTCAAAGAGAGCTTCCCAAAACCGCTCTGTGTTGGATCTCTTGACGACAGTCGTGGCCGTGTGTGTGTATGGGCCTGTGGTGAGGCCAAGCTGGGAGCGGCTGACCTTCCCTCTTCACTTCGGGGGGAGACAGCGGTAGGTTTGACCTGGCTGAGCGTGGCGGCGGGTTTTCTGCACAGCCGAGCTCAGAGCTGGAGGGGTGTGCTCGGGTGGGAGGAGTCGTGAGGTGGCGTGTGTGTGTGTGTGTGTGTGTGTGTGTGTGTGTGTGTGTGTGTGTGTGTGTGTCAATTTTGGGACGTAAACAAACTAAAGTTTCACTGCGTCTAGTTGTATTGTGCTGGGTGATAAACACAGACACAGAGATGTGTGTGTGTGTGTGTGTGTGTGTGTGTGTGTGTGTGTGTGTGTAAGTGTAAGTGTGTGTAAGTGTAAGTGTGTGTAGTACTATTTTGACGTGTCTCCTTTCTTGAGAATAATCTGGCGTTGCCACGGTGCCAGCTTGGTCTCGTCGTAACCCAGGATACGTAGCCGCTCCAGTTCGGTCTTCTCCTCCGTCTCCTTGGTCATCTTGGCCTGCTCATCCTCTTTCCTGGGAAAACCCCGTCGGACAAACTGTCAGTTTTCCCACAAACCTCGGCAACACGTCTTTAGGATTAATTTGGATGGAAAGGGAACGATAGAACATTCCGGATGGCTTGTTTCTTACCTCTTCTGTTCCCTGCCCGACCCGGAGACGTAAGCAAACAGAAAATTTATAACCACAGATTATTAAGACATGACATTACATGGCAATGCAAGAAAATAGACACCAATTGATGTCATTATAACAAAATAAAACATTTAAAAAACAGCTCCAAAATGCACGCAGTGGATCGTTCATTCAGCCGCATGGAAGAGAGAGAAGAAGTGGGTGAACATGGAAAGACACACCCCATAGTTTGAAGGACAGAGCAACGACAAGGGAAAATAAAAAGAACAACAAATAAGCATTGAAGGAACAGGCCTGTGATGAGGGAGACAGTGTCAGGATAAGAGGACAGCAGGAAAGGGGCCATGCCAGCAGAGTCAGAGAGGTTTATTCAATTATTAAATTCAACGAGATGATACCCTTTTTGTATATCAAACAAAGCCAATCGAAGTACAGGCCAAACAGAAAGTGGTTTATGTGGTTGCTAGGCACACAAGACTAGGTAGCTATAGGTCAGCCATCTTAGATATTCCGAGCCAGTTCGTCATAGAAACAGACTCTATACAATCTACTTATTCCGTCTCTACGGGGGGGTTCTAACTCACTTCTCCTCCTCCAGCTTCTTCTTCATGATGTCTCTCCGCCAGGCTGGCATGGACGCAAGACGTATGGCCTCTTCCTCCACCTGCAGGAGAGGAGGTAACATGATCAACCATAACAACCTCAATAATCATTACCTACCTGGTTTCCTTTTTTTTTTTTCCACTTTTGCCCATCTCGTGATTTCAAAGAAGACAGATTTGAGAAAATACAGAAATAGTTGTCAAATAATTGACAAAGCAAAAAAAATTAAAAAGTTTTAAATAGCTTATTAAAATATAATTGCTTACATCAATGCATTCACTCTGGAGGTCACCCACACACATTTACACAAAGGGTAACTAGATCCAGTTCACTCATCAGGTTGTAATAAGTGGAGAGAAAGAGAGAACGAGAGAGAACGAGAGAGAGAGAGAGAGAGGGGGGGGGGCAGTTAGAGACTAAGAAAAACTGAGAGAAAACAGAGAGAGATAGGTAGGTACTTGTAAGAGAAGTTCTACTACAGATCTATTACAACTCATTGGACTAGCCAGCGGCTCCTGGTAAACTAATCCACTTGTTGCATAATGAATGACTCCCCTGGGAATTATAAAATGGCAAAAAAAAAAAAAAAAAAAAAAGAATCTGTCAATGGTACTTGATAGAAAAGTCTGGATAAATACATCTCCCTCCAGGTATTATAGTCTCCCACTTACATCATGTCTGTCATGTCATGTCTGTCATGTTGGAACAGCTACCATTCCACAGAAGCACCAGCAAAAACGTATAAGTCTTTAACGTAAAAAACAATATGGCCAAAACTCTCCGCTGCTACATTTTAAATCAAATGAATATCAAACTCAGACCAACAAGGTAGATTTATATGTAGGTCTAGCTAAAATATGTTAACACACACAAAAAAAAGCTAAACCAGTCACTTACTATTTAACTGTTTGCCTGTGTGTCAAATTGTGTCAAATGATGAAGTACATGCAGTGTAGTAACTAACCAGCAGGAGGCACTGTGGGCCTGTGAGCTCCTCAGCCTCTCTCTGTTCTACAACGCCACGGATGGCAGCCTCCACTTGGAAGACAACGAGTTGAACCTAACCTGTCATGAGTGCGTGTGTGTGTGAGATGTGGGAGAGTGTGAGTGTGAGTGTGAGTGTGTGTGTGTGTGTGTATGTGTGTGTGTGGGGGGGGGGGGGTTGTAGAACAGATCACACAGACTGTGTTGTCTGTTTACTGTACCAGACGCAGCATGTTTTATTCTGTCAAAATAAGCAAATGAAAGAAAAGCCTACAAACAATAAAATGCTAAAAAGTAAAAATAAAACGTTGAGCTCTGTTTTCAAAGAACCCTAAGCTTATATATGAATACCAAATAATAGCGTCTGTAACATACACTTTGAGTAATATAAAAAGTTAGTGATTAGTTAGCTATGTGCTCCACAAATCAGTTATTAATAATTAGTTTCAGGCAAATCAAAACACTGTTCTATCAGACGACATTATTTGCGTTATGTTAAAATAAAATGAAAAAACAACAAAAACAACTTCAACCGCATCCCTTTCACAGAATTTAAACCATGATGTGTGTGTGTGTGTGTGTGTGTGTGTGTGCATGTTTATGATCTGTTTATCAAAAGTAGTTGCTTGATAAAGTTGACTTGAAGTCGGTCAATAGTCAAACGGTGAAGCCCTCCTGGTCTCCCAGGCAAAGTCTAGTTCAACAAGAAACCCATCTCCATCCTTCTCTTGCTGAATAGGACACTCTTAGATTGTATGCATGGTTCTCTGTCACTGTATTGATTATGTTTATCTTTATCAGACTATAGGGCTATCTGAATCTTCGGAATATTATATATGGTAGATCTGTATTAAATCACCATTAATCAATCATTATGGATCATTAAAGTAAGACATAGTAACACTTTCATGTTGTATGCATGGTTCTCTGTCACCAAGCGGATTATGTTATTCTTAACTAAAGTCAAAAGTAGCACAGGCAAAATGATAGTATCAATACATTTTTACAACACAGACTGTAGGACGATCTGAATCGTCTCATTATTTTATGTTAGACGAGCATTATCTCATTATGGATCGTTAAACTAAGACCTTTCACAGTATTTGCGTATCATTAATATTTTGCGTTTAGTTAGTGGCCTCCCATTCCAGGTGACACAGACCGGGGAACCAGACCATGGGCCTGGCTGTCAAACACAACGTCAACCTGACACTAAGGACTGGGAGGCCTTTGTCCCAGAGCTCAACACGGCACAGTATCAGGTTTGCACAGGCTTGCTATCTGACCCCAACCCTCTGTGGTTTGAAATGATGACACGACATGACGTAATCCATTACGGAACTATGTTACTGACTTGATATTTACTTTGAACTTGAAATTCTTATGAAGGTGGATGTTTTTAAATTGATCTAAAGGATAAAATATGATACCTTCTCCTTAAACGCAAAGAAACTGTAGGGTCCTCATTTGTCTCTCACGTGGGAATGTTTGAAGAACTTTGTGGACTCTATGGGCTAAGGACCATGACCTCTCACCTCTTCATTTTAACCTTTGAACCTTGCTGCACCTTCAGGCTTGTAAAAATGGAATGTCACAAGAATGCTAAATGTCCTGGATTGGCAGTCCTCATCCACTGGGTTAATGGTTTATGACATTTACCTCATAGACACATATTATTATATATTCATACAAAAATAATGATTGAAGAGTAATATTTATAAAATAAGGTTGTTAGATTATTATTTTTTTTAAACTAGTTTTTTGTCTCAGAGTGAGTGCGTTGCACCTTGACCTCGAGTCAATGCAAAAACTATTCAATTGTCTCTGCTCAGAGATGGCGTGGAAATTCACCACCATGCAAATAGTCATCAGGAAATTCCCATTCCCTAAACACTTTTCCTTATCTAGTATTACAAACACCATGTGGGTTATAGATACATGTGTGTGGAAAGTTACCCCCCCCCCCCCCCCCCCCCCCCCCTATTAGCTTAAGCTCTCCAGACTACTTCACCCAGTACGACTGTGGAAGCCCCTGTGCTGCGTGGCTGCCCAGGCTTTCATTCCCGCATGGAGAGAGCTTTTCCAGACAGAACCGGGATTAACATACAGTTCTAAATAAGTCTACTGGGTCAAATGTCGAAGAGCTCCGCTTCTTTTTCCTTCCAAAAGGCGAAGCTCCTGTCGATGTAGCGGATGATTTCCTCGTTGCTGAACTCTTTGAGTTCATATATCAGCTGGATGGATTCCTCAGTCGGTGCCTCCCTGGCAGGTGGAGTGTCAACAACCGGGTCTTTAATTACCTTGACACTAACAGGAGCCGGATCTTGTACTACTCTGGGTGGCGTTTCCTGTGATGTCACTTCCTGTTCAGTTTTGTCAGGGTTAACGGTATCCTGGGTTGGATTCTTTGGGTGGTCTTGTTCTGGGGTTTCCCCGTTAGAAATCACAGTCTCGTTCGATGACTTGTTCGCCTCCACATTGCTCAGAGTTGTATCCTGCGCTGTGTCTGTGTGCCGACAGTTTTCCTGAGGGAGAGGTTTCACGCCGTCTGGTGGCGCTGGCGGCGACGCGCCGGTCTGTGAGCCTGGAGGCTGGTTGGGCTCTGAGCTCGGTGTGAGGGAAGGATCAGACGATGCTGCCGCCGGTTCCTGCAGCGCTTCCAGAGGGGCAGGGGTGGACACGGAGAGTAAAGAGGCGGTCATGAGCCCTCCTCCGTCCGCCGAGTCCCCAAAGTACTTGTTGTTGATGTCCTCGAAGCCGTCCACCCAGTCCCTCTTCCCCGTTTCGATCTCCTCCATCACCTCCCGGTGGAACTGGCGGATCACCTCCCACCGGTGGCTGCCCAGCCGGTCGAACATCTCGTAGCACAGCAGGTGGCGGAACTTACGCTCGCCGCGGGACATGTTCATCTCCAGCAGCTGGAAATAGCCTAGCATGAAGAGGTCGAGGGTCAGGTTGGCGTAGCCCACGGGCGCGCCGTTGATGTGCGGCAGGAAGTGCTCGGGCCAGTAGATCATCTGGGCGCGGCTCAGTCTGCGGATCTGACGCGTGGGCACCTGGCTCATGATGGTC
The DNA here is from genome assembly GCA_017639675.1 of Aplochiton taeniatus. NCBI lineage: Eukaryota > Metazoa > Chordata > Actinopteri > Galaxiiformes > Galaxiidae > Aplochiton > Aplochiton taeniatus. Next base: position 34,175,475 of record CM030174.1, on the reverse strand, counting down.
CTCCAGTGGCCAATCAGGTTGCCCACCACCTGCTTGGACTTCATGAAGAGGAGGAGCTTGTCGTCCTCGCTCTGCACCGCCCCGTCCGCCCCGTCCGCCCTGTCCGCCGCCTGATAAGGGCCGCCCGCGGCCCGGGCGAGGTATCGCGGCGTGTAGTTCTCAGAGAGCGTGTATTTCCTCCAGTGCTCCAGGAACAGGAAGACGATCCTCTCCTTTCTGCTCTCGACGCACTCCTGGACGAAGCTGAGGTCGGTCTGCACCTCCAGGCTCCGGGTCAGCAGGTCCTGGTTGGGGACGGGGTCGCCACCGAGCGCCTGGCTGAACTGAGCCGCGTCCTCGTAGGGGCCGTCGTAGGTGAGAGGAGCGTGTGACGGGGTGACGAGGGGCTCCTCGACCAGAGACAGGGGGTACTCCTCCACGGCGGGTAGGCCTACGTCGGCTCCCGATTGGAGGGCTTGGGCAGGCGGGGGCAAGGCGTCCTCTAGGATTGGCTCGGGGTGGTAGGAGCTGGTCTCGCTGAGCACCGGCAGGGAGCGCTTGCGCGTGTACACCCTGCCGCCGGCTTTGTCGTCCGCCAGCTGCGTCTGTTTCTGGATCTCGTAGTTGGCTTTGAGGTTCTTCACCGAAACCCCGCACTGTTTGATTTCCTTCTCCACCTCTTCCCGCGTGGAGAAGGACTGAGACCTACCGATGACCCCCGTGGGGGCGGAGCTAGCTGGGGTCACAGGGGCGGGTCTACCGTTCCTCCCCGCTTCCCCCTGGGAGTAACCGGGGGCGAACAGGTCCAGTATGTCTACCTCCTTCCCCCCTAGGGTGGCCAGTAAGATGGCCATGCTCTTCAGCAGCGTGGAGATCTTACTGCACCAGGCCGGCAGGTCCTCCGCCTGGCCGTGAACCTGCTTGGGGTTGACCGAGAAGTGATCCTGGTTGAGCGCGGCGGACACTGGCAGCAGCTGCTGCAGCTCCCTCTCCAGTTCCTCCAGCTCCTTCTCCACCTCGGACACCTTGTGCATGACCTGCAGGTTCTCCATCTGCTTCTCGATTCGGATCAGGTCCTCTTCGGTCATCAGCTCTCCGAAGGGGCCCAGGATGGCGTTGTGCGCGGGGGAGTAGTGCCACTCCTGCGGCTGGTAGTGTCCACTCGCCGCAAACTGTAGCAGAGGTCAAGAGAGACCGGAGAACAACAGGAAGAAGGGAGGGAAGGGATGGCATCCTTCAGCGTGCGGATCCTGGCGTGTGTGTGAACACGTGCAACGCTTTCTCTGCACACAGGATTTACATGGATTTAGTGGTGCAATGGCACTGCCTCATGACAAACTCCATAAGCCCTATGTTAACACACCACTTTGGTTCCTTTGAGAAAAGCAAGGTGGCAATCCTATTTACAGGGTTGGGGGTTAAAAATAACACTTTATTTAGTGATTTGCCTATAAAGTCCTTATGAGTGCACTGCAGCAGCGTTATTGAAGTCTATTTATGATATGCGGTTTATGTATTTCTTATTAGATTTAAACCAATAACTTTTGGACAAATTAATCCATGGCCAAAATGGTGCCAGAGAACCTGCAGAAATAGAACAGTAAGAAACCAATGGGCTGAGCTGTATGGACGAGTGTGACTGGGTCGGGCATCACACCACTGAATCAGCATGTAATCACTCAGAGCTGTGGCGCACCTTCAGCAGCAACAGAAACCCTAGGCAGGGGGCCATTTAGCTATTAGCCATTAGCCATTAGCTACTGACTAATAGCAAATGTAGTCATTACCCATTAGCCGTTAGCATTTTGCTGCTAGCTACCGACTGATAGTCGTTAGCTATTAGCCACGAGACCAAAGGGCCCCTGCTGCTCTGACTGGCACGACAGCTTAGAGGTATTAAGTTTCACAGCACTCCACAGAGAGAGACCTTGGTCAATACCTGAGAACACAAAGGACATGCATCATGGAGGGCTCCAGGGGGTTCGTTTGAAACAGCCGAAGTCAAAGCGGACGAGATTATGTCGCCAGGTATGCAGAACCATAATGGGAAACAGTAGGTATTTTACAGACTGAGGGACACGGTATTCGACCGGCCTTAAATGATGTCGAGAGCATAAGAAGTATCCATCCACCCCCACCGACTGAGGGACAGACCTCTAGGTATCATACCAGGAACATCATTCCGTGTCTGTGTTTGGCTTCATAAATACACAATGTTTCACAATACCATGCACTGCATCAACAGTCAACAACAATGGCATCTGCAGCCGCTTAAAAGCATTTTGTAATGGTCGAAGAGAAACAAAACAAACAACCACCCTTCAAATACATCATTAAAGTCTGGCCATTGTTCAAGTCATCGGGCTTTGTCCTACCTAAAATAAAAGCCTCCTGGAGGGCTCATCGGCACTTTGGTTGCCATGGATTTAAATACACAGGGCCAATCACAATACGACTCGGGAGCTCACAACAAATGATGACTATTCATAAGATGGCCGGAGACTAATCACCCAGTCTGATAACTAAGCCCTCGAACTGATAAGCATAATACACTGACAATGCAAGCGAAAGGACACAATAGGTTTGAGCGCATTAGAAAGCGTTATTTTCCTTTTTTGTTTTTTTGTTTTGCTTCTTCAACAAGATGGAAAGATGCTACTGTGTAGTTGGACCAATAGTAGGTTGGTCGCGCTAAGAACCGCAATCCATCTAATGACTAATTCAGAAAGTGTAATCATTTACAGTAAAACGTTCAGAGACTAGCACTAAACCAAGCAGCAGATAGATATATGAGAAGGGGGGAAAAGCATCCAGTAAATACGCTACTTAATATCTTAATGACACATACTGTACAAAAAACACTGACTACCCCTGATGAAAGGAAAACCTTGCATATTAACAGTCATTAATCTGTCTGCCAAGGAAAGCAGGAATTTAAATTGGCAAACTTTCTATCCCTTCCAAACTCTGGAGTCACAGTTAACAGTGTGCGTAGGACTTCCAAAGCACTAGACTGTTACACAAGGTGTTCTCAATAAGGCAAACATTCTGTAAGTAGAAGAACACGTTCAAATAGAGGACAGAAACAAACTTTTGAGCATGCGTTAATAAAACACAGTGACACACACACACATACACACAGCACACACACTGCACACACATAGCCACCTCAACAACGATGCGAGGCCTTTAAAATGGCCGACATTTCGTTCTGTGACGTGACTGGACCGACCAATCACTGTTGGCCAGAACAGAGAAGCCCCTCCCCTGCCCGTCACCAAGTGGCCCCACCCACCTTTCTCTTATGCTCCTCCTCTTCCTGCATCTTGACCTGCAGCTTGCGCACCATCACCTGCCTCTTCCACTCGGGGATGGCCCTCCCCTGCTCATCGTGCGTGGGCACCAGGGCCTCCACGTCCGCCGTCAGGCTGCTCTTCCTGCGGGCGGAGGCCCCCTGAGACAGCGCCCCCCCTGGGATGCTGCTGGTACTGCCGTTGCCGTTGAGCACGGCGGCCCCGCCCCCGGCGAGCAGCTCGGAGCTGGTGGAGCTTGACATGCTCCTGGGGGTGGGGCTGGAGGTGTTGCTTCCGGTGGGGCTGGCGGGGGGCGGAGAGATCAGCCTGCTGTTGGAGGCCGGGGGTGGTGGGGACGCGGGCTTGGCAGTGGGGCTGGCAGAGGGGATCTCTGGGGCGCAGGCCGGCCCTTCATCCTGTATGGGACACATTAGACAAGACATTTCAGGACTAGTGGACCTGAGCTAAACTAAACTAAACTAATAAGATGCTGCTCAGTGTGCAGGGAAACTCTTCTACCTGGTTTTTTTTTTTTTTTATCTACATGGCAATTTTTGTTAAACCGTAGATACAATAAAAAAAATTATGATTTTTTTTTTTTATATATTTATTACGGTGATTTAATTAGACAGTGCAGCAAAGTAATCAGTTCAGTTTGAACCAAACCACTGTAGGCTTATGTGGTAGGAGTTCTGCTCTGTGTTACATGTGGTTGAATCACATAACCAAATGACTGTAGGCTTATGTGGTAGGAGTTCTGCTCTGTGTTGCATGTGGTTGAATCACATAACAAAACAAATGCGTTTTATTGGACTGTTTTTTGTTGTTTTTTAAATTCGCTTTTGACTTCACTGACAAAACCCAATAAACTGAGAACGTCACACAGCTTACCAGCTTTGGAGCTGATGCCAGCCTGAGAGCTTGAATGAGTGACAATGGAACCTTAGCATAAGCTGTTTGTCCGATGTCACTGTCAACAGTTCAGAAGCATACGACAAGAGCCAATGGGTTAAGGCGAAAACCCATAGTGTGTTCCTTACAGCAGGCTGTATATAGGGTAAAGGATAGTGTGCAATTACAGTACGCATTTATCACGACTTATGTGACAGGAGACTGAGTTTCTCCACCTATTAGACCAACCATTGTGGCTTTTAAGGAGCATCTAAAGCTCTGATTGTCAACTGTTTATCGAGGGAGAATCAGTTGGTGAACTGTATCTTATGTAACGCAGATGTGCAACAAAAGAGTCACCAAACGCTCAGCAGGGGCCATTGTGTCTGAACGGACGGAGAGGAAGAGAATTGAAAAGCGAAATATTTGTCTACGGATCAAGTAGTCCTTTTGTGTGTGTGTGTGTGTGGGTGTGTGTGGTTCCAACCAGCTCACGATGTTCTCCGCACCCCTGGGATCCAGAGGGAAGGCCCTCGCGTTATACCCAACTCAGAAAAAAGCTGTGTTTTGAATCAAAAGATGATTCGATAGTTTTACAACTGCCGAAAGTATGTAAGCCTTTGCAGAATTGATTTCCAGTTCATAACAATCGGTAAAAAAGGAAATCTGCTGCGGTTGGATGTCATATGTAAATGTACATCATGTGTTTACACATTTACACAGTACTCCCCCTTACAATACACTTTCAAGCCTCTGAAGTTCGCTCAGTAGGGTTTGCACTTTTAAGTATAATAAATCCCCTAATTAATGTAACAACCTTTCCTGAACAGTTTTAATAATGTACAACCAACCATGCAGTGGGTGTGTTTCCAGTTTTGGATGTAAAACGAGTTAGTTGACAGATTGTGTGCGTGGTGGGCTGGGGTCACCTACGTTGCTCCCCGGAGGACCACTGTTAGAGAAGACGGTGGTGTAGCCTTTGCTCTGAGGAGTGGGCTTCAGATTCTTCCCAGCCTTGATCTCCGCCAGCAACTCTGAGTTGTCTCCGGTGGGGGACATCATGTTGAAGGATTTAGCACCTGGACACAAGAGAGAGGACAGACCAATCAGGGCCAGTCTGTAAGGGGCCAGACCAATCAGGGTCAGTCTGTAAGGGGCCAGACCAATCAGGGCTAGTCTGTAAGGGGCCAGACCAATCAGGGCCAGTCTGTAAGGGGACAAACCAATCAGGGTCAGTCTGTAAGGGGCCAGACCAATCAGGGCTAGTCTGTAAGGGGCCAGACCAATCAGGGCCAGTCTGTAAGGGGACTGAATATGTTTAGCAGCACCAAAGTGGCTCAAAAAACAGTTAAAAAAAGACTTTAAAAACATGGGAAAAGAGTTACATCAATTGAAAGACAGAGAGAGAGAGAGAGAGAGAGAGAGAGAGAGAGAGAGAGAGAGAGAGAGAGAGAGAGAGAGAGAGAGAGAGGGGAAACTAACGAAATTAACACAAAGATATAGAGAAAGAAAGTGGGAGTGATAGAGAGAAAGAAAGAGAGTGATATAGAGAAAGAGGGAGTGAAAGAGAGAAAGAAAGAGAGAGTGATAGAGAGAAAGAGGGAGAGATATACAGAAAGAGGGAGTGAAAGAGAGAAAGAGAGAGTGATATAGAGAAAGACAGAGGGAGCGATAGAGAGATAGAGGGAGCGATAGAGAGACAGAGGGAGCGATAGAGAGAAATAAAGAGAGAGTGATATAGAGAAAGACAGAGGGAGCGATAGAGAGACAGAGGGAGCAATAGAGAGATAGAGGGAGCGATAGAGAGAAAAAAAGAGAGAGTGATATAGAGAAAGACAGAGGGAGCGATAGAGAGACAGAGGGAACGATAGAGAGAAAGCCAGAGGGACAGTAGCCAGAGACAGAGGTGGTGGTAGCCGTGAGAAAGACTTGTTGCTGGCAGACAACTCACTGTTAAATATTTGATATTGTGTGCCAGTCAACAATGCAGCCCCATGTGAACCACCATGCAGATAGAGTGAGCAGAGTGAGGAGAGTGAGCAGAGTGAGGAGAGTGAGCAGAGTGAGGAGAGCCCTTCTTCTATCTCACTCTGCTCAGGGTCTTTGTGGAGACTGCATAAACTCAGGTGTGCGTTTTTTCTTAAATCTTCAAGCAACACGTGTTTGTGCAAAGAATAAACTGTGAAAGAAACACAATCTATGAATAATCTGTACCGTTAACAGAAAAAAATGAATTGAAATTTGAAATGACCCAGGAGTACAGTGGGTAGTGAGGCTACAAGCCAGAGGAAGGGGAGGGGTTAGGTGGGGGGGTGAATGGGGACATCCACTAATGGTTTCACATCACTGAACTCCATCAAAAGAGTGACTGATGCATATATTTGGCATATCTTCCAAAACTTTGAATTCATACCAGCATCTACACGTGGGCTTTGATGAGCTAGATGATTCCCACAAGGCCCTTTCTGATTATAAAAACCATAGGGCTTCAAGAGGCTTAGTGCTGGTCATGGTGAAACAAAAGCTGGTACATTTTGAAGCAGAAACCACAAAATGGGAAAAAAAAAGGCTGTCCTTCAATATCCACAACATTTGTTAATCTAGCTTGAGTCTATGTAATTTATGGGAAAGTGGTTTTAGCAGATTATGGATTTGTGGCCTGGATTTCTTGTTAACTTAGTTGTTTACGATGTACCCAATGTTAACAAGGCCACATTCAAAAACAAGAGTTGGTCTGAACTAAAAATATTTCACCACACAAACAATTACTAATGACAGAGTCTGCAAAGGAAGGTTTTGTAAACCCAGTATCCAGGGAGTACACTGTGCCTGTTACGTGGGACAGTTTAGTCATTCACGATGGCCGTTAATCTTACGAGCCGGTACTGGAGAGCAGCGAAGCCGTCGAGAGCAGCAAGGCCGTTAAAACTCGCCTCTAACGTCAACACAGCACCTACACGCCTGAGATCAGCTTCGAAAGGCTAAACATTAGAAATGAATCCCTCAAGATCAACCCAAAGGCATGCTTTAACACGTAAACATATTAACTTGTCATTAGTGATCAATCAAAAATGACTGTAGTCCATGTAAACTCCAGGTAGACAGTCTGGTGGACACACATAGCTCGTTCTACAGCTCAGACTTAGTTAAGCAGCTTGCCCCAGCCGACACTGGAAAAATCGCAGGTTTCCACCATTTTAAACTTGTTTATCCCATTCATACCTAGCATCAAAGAACCTCCACTTGATTCACTGCAAACCCCTGAGCCCCAGAGAGAGAGCAGTGTTAAGCGGCTGAACAGCAGGCTCGCTCACCTCCTGCAGAGCCGTGGCCTAGCGTCGATCAGTCATGTCCTTCTCAGAGCTGCAAACACATCGGACTGGCTGGGTCCAACGCTGGACAACAAGCCTGGCACCAGTCAACACCCCCCCCCTCCCTCCCTCTCTCTCTCTCTCTCTCTCTCTCTCTCTCTCCCTCTCTCCCTCTCTCCCTCTCTCTCCCTCTCTCTCCCTCTCTCTCTCTCTCTCTCTCTCTCTCTCTCTCTCTCTCTCTCTCTCTCTCTCTCTCTCTCTCTCTCTCTCCCTCCCTCCCTCCCTCCCTCCCTCCCTCCCCCTCTCTCTCTCTCTCTCTCTCTCTCCATCTCCCTCTCCCTCAGTCCTAGACTACTGCCTCCCTCTTTCTGTCTATAAAGGTCCCAACATCACCATTGACAGAGATCTGAAGTGATCATTGGTAATTACCACTGGCAGCTAGCGGCTGGCAAACTGGACCTGGAATTAACATCCCCCCCCCCACCCACACACACACACACACACACGCTTACTCTCTCGCCACACACACACACACACACACACACACACACACAAACATTACTCACACACTGCCATACAATCCCATTCCTGCCTTAATTGCATAACCTCACTGTATATTGCCCTCCTCTCCTAACACACACACACACACACACACACACACACACACAGTCTCTAATCCGCTGTGCTTAACGCCTTACCATGGCCAGTCCAGTCCAGCAATCTTGACCACTTGCCAACAGGATCAGATCGCTACTTGCTACTACTTGCTGAAGTTTAACATTAACCCTACATGAACATCTTTTTCAATCCATATTCAACAAGCCATGTAAGGATGTTTCACAGACAAAATAATAGACTTAAATACAAACTTTATTCATATAGCACCTTTCCAAAACAAAGCTATAAGGTGCCTACATTTTATTTGGTTTTAATATAAACTACAAACATGCCAGGCCCTCAATGATTGGAACCATAGTCCATAGGACACATGTTGATTTTACCATCTATGCTTTGGAGGGTTTATCACTAAACCCCTTGTTAGCTAAATACAAGAACATATAATCATACAATGTAAAGAATATGGATAAGGAAAATAGTCTATTCATAAGCATGCTCTGGGGATCATATCATCCTCTGTGATCAAGACAAACAGCAACAGGATGAAAACACAAACCAACAAAAAGGTTCCAAGCCCTGATCTTACCTTCATCCATGTTATCCTGATATATCTTCATGGCAGACAGGCTAAACATTATACATTCATCCTCAAAATCCCCTATGGGAACCCAGCAGTCCAGTCCGCTTTACCTCCTGATGTCAGTGCTGAGTCTGTGTCAACACAATGAGCCGAGGACCACAGCACAGCTGGCTACACTCTGGCAATCTCACTATTGTTTCAAGCCGGACTGGAGGCGTATTGTTTGGTTAGAACGGTAAGGTGTGTATGTGTGTGTGTGTGTGTGTGTGTGTGTGTGTGTGTGTGTTTGACTTAAGGGTGTGGACGGAGAAGGCTTGTTATAGGTAGCACATAAAGAACACTCCAAATGAATGACCCCTTACCAGCCGGTTCAAACAACAGTCACCTGTTAAAGGTCTATGCAAATATGTTATGGCGGATCTTATCGTCCAATGGAAATGATTTCATGATACGGAGGCTGTGTGGTCCAGTGGTGACCAAAGCCCTCCTGTACCTCTGTCATGTCACACCAACTAGACCAAACAGGACCAGGTTCACGCTAAACTCCTTCAAATTACTTATTCTCAATGTTGTTTCAGAATTTCAGTTTGAATGTGTTACTAGTTCCTTTACAAGAACATGCCCCTTGGGTTGAGACGTATTCGTTACAAAACAAAAGAAAGCGTTCAAAAAAATTCCTCATGAAATAATCAATTTATAAAGTAGGCCTACTGGCTTTTATTTTGAAAAGCATGGACAGGAAGTCTAATTAGGCCCTAAGGTACTGACTCCAGCAGAACCGTGAAGGGGAAGAAAGGAGAGGCATGGAGGCTGCGTATGGAGACCAGCTACATTCTGTAGGCACATGGGTCGTCTCTCTAAACCCATGGCGTGCCAACGGAACGCAACTGAAGCGGGTCTTTCTCACGCTGCAACTGTAAAAGGTCAAGGGGCAGAGCTTAAAGTAACTACTTACTCTTCCTTTTCCCGGCCGGGCCCGCCTCTGGGTGGGCGGGGTTTAGGAGAGCCCCGCCTTTATTTGGCAGCGGTGAAGGAAGACCACAGAGTAAGGGAAGGAGGAAATGGAGGAGGAGAAAGACATTGGTATAAGCCAGGAAAGAGAAGAGGAACAGGAAGAATATGCTGATCAGGAAAGACAGGCCAACATTGAAACGGATGAGGTGAAGGAATGATGGGAGGAGATAAGAAAAGGTAGGAAAGATGGAGAAATGTTTAGTTTCGCAGAAGATAAACTCAAAATGGCAACTCCATGAAAAAAAGGGCAGATTCCCTTACCTCTTCCTCGTGAAAAAATGCCTTTTACTAACAAGCATTTGAAAGACAATACATGAAGCAACCTTATAATTATAAACCTCCAACCTCAAAGATTTTGTACCGACTTGCAATGACAAATGCTGGCCTCTTGTGAATAATGTCATCAGCATATGTTTCAACAACAATCAAGGGGATTTGATTGACACCCTCAGTCTGATAAACCTGGGTGACAATCATGCAGATGGATGACTATCTACATAAATATGACGAAAAGGCAAGACAAAGATATTTAACATATTTAATGTTCTAACAGCAAAACTGTGATCCAGAGCCTGTGGAAGCGGGGCAGTTAGCAATGTGAGCAGAGGCTGGCACACACTTGGGGGGGGGGTTAGCCAAGGGGCCACTTAACGAAATGACTGAACACTAAACCAGTTGTCGCGGTAACGCTAACCCCTCGTCATCAATTAGTCATACAGAACCAGACTCCTCTCCTCTTTGACCAGATAACATTGTTCTGGTCCGGAACAGTAGATTCTAGGAAGAATGGTTCCAGCCAGTAATGAGGAGGATACAACAGTGAGAGTGCTTGTTACTGGCTTAACAGCCATGTCCAATATACAAATATAAGAACGCCTTAGAACTGCTGGGCTTACAATATAGAAGCTTATTCCTCTCTTAAAGGCCAGGAGAAAGAGAAACGGGTTGTGCAGAGAAAAAGATGAAGACAAGCGGTTTAGAAGAGAGACCAAAAGAAAGTCATTCTGGACAAACACAGGGAAACGAATAGGAAGT
>CM030174.1:34104754-34159754 GCA_017639675.1 Aplochiton taeniatus | reverse complement strand
GTTAACACTGGTGTATTTTCTGCTTTGTTAAAAAAAATACTTATATGGTGCAATGAAAGGCTTTTTAAGGTGTTTTAAAGCTTACCAGTTAATTTATAATCAAGTTTAAGGTTGCTTGCCTATTTTGCTCCACTAATGTCTTTCTGTAAGGCCCAGAATAATTAACAACACCACTCCCTTCTTGAACAAGACGTTTGCTGGCATTAGTCAACAAATGAGCGAGTTTGCCTTTCAAATACCGAGCAGAGCCTCTTAGCGATTCATTCAGGTAATTTCCATTGTCTCTCTTCAGTGTTGTCTCTAGACAAGCAGAGATCAATGCAACCTGACAGGGAGAGGAAAGCCCTGGTATCACAGAGGAGGGAGAGGCTGGGAGCTGCTTTGTCTGAAGGGCAGAGAAGGAGCGCTTCCTGAACTGTGTGTCACGCCTGCCTGTCTGCCCGATGGACTGACGGCTTGCCCATTGTGATGCCTTGCAGGGCCCTTAAAAGTTCGGTGAGGATTGTTGACTCTGCTTTTCAAACAATCCCCACGCAGGGACTAGATCATCAATAGAATAGGTGTAATGTGAGTAGATGAGTTACAGGTGGTTTGATTGTCATCCTCCTGAGACAGCCGCCCCCCCCCCCCCCCCCCCCCCCGAAACAGACACACACACACACACTCTAACACACAAATTGCCGCTTTGGACACACACACACACACACACACACACACACCTACATGCAGAAGAACAGAGAATATATCTATCTCCATGTGTCCTTTCATTATACAGGTATTTTGACATTCTAATGTCCAGAACAGCCATCCTCACAACCCCTGCTTTGTTCATGCTCAATAGGCCTATGTGTTGGTGGGTTCTATCATTTTACTAGCACACAGCATTATACATCTAGGGCATAGGAGGAGCACTCAACTAACAAAAGGGGGTAAAATAATAATTTGATAAAAAAAAAATGGAACAAAACAACTTACTAACTAAAAGGTTATTTAAAATAGGGAAACATACAAAAATTACAAAGCAGAGTATTTCTTTCATTCAAGTGACTTCTTTGATCAGCTACCAAGATTATGACACCATAATAGTGTGTTAGTAAGGTAGTTAGTTAGTTAGTTAGTTAGTTAGTTAGTTAGCAAAGTAAACTCCAAAAACAGCAGCTGCCCAAGCACTTCCAAGACAACTTTCCTCCCCAAATGTACACCTACTGACAAAAACCCGAAAGAGACTGCTCCACATCCAAATAACAGCCTGGTCTGGATAACACACTCATCACTGCTATTCTACTCATACATAAACTCGGTGTTCCTTACATATTTCCCTCTAACATTAGGCAGAGGGACGCCTGGTCTTACCTCAGCGCTGTTTCCAAGTTCCTCTCCGTCTACGGACAGAAGCACGTCAAAGAGAAGCCAAGGAAAGAACGAGAGCAACTCAAAGCGAGAGAGAGAGAGAGAGAGAGAGAGAGGGGTAAAGCCAGCCCTAGGTCACCAGATCCTGGGTGCAGCTCTTCGTTCCCGTGCCTGCCTGCCTGCCTGCCTGCCTGTCACTTTAGCTAAGCTCTCACTTTACCCACCAGAGACCTCATCAATAAGACACACACGCACACACACACACACACACACACACACACACACACACACACACACACACACACACACACACACACACACCTGCCGACGTGAAGCCTGAACCCGGGCGCCGGACCGCACCGCAGCAGAAACAGTGACATCACCTGCCAGCCAGCAGCCAACCACAGCCCAGCTGCAGGGCAGCCTCACCGCAACCACCTCCATCCCACCAGGGGCCTCTTATGCAAAACCAGTTCGGGCTTAACTGTGGCTGTTCCCTTTTCCTAGCGAGACCACGGCTTAGCACCGTGGCTTTCTCCCTGCACTCCTGGCTAACAAAGTTCAAGATTTAACACGTCCCAGGAAACAAAACTAAAACGGAATGTAAAAGCCTTTCTTGAGAGTTCTGTGTAGAAGTGTAAAAAGGGAAAGTGGACACAAAAACACAGGTTTCATAAATAATGGTTGGAGATTAGGCATCTAGAGTAGAAGAGTTACAGTACAGCCTATTGTTCATAGAATATGCAAGGACTACGGTCGACAATAAAACACATTCATAGCATATCTATTTAAATATTGACTAGGGCATATTATTATTTGAGTACATCTGAAAACTGAGTTTGGACAAACTACTAATTATTTCTGCAACCCCAAAAGAAAGTAAACTGTTTTACTGGGTCAGACACAGAGAAAGCCTGGTTGGTTTATAAGAGCAACCCCAACCACACAATGAAGCAGGTTACAATCGATACCGACCCGTCCGCGACACAAGAATGGACCAGAAAGGTTGAAACACAGGTACTGGTAAACGGATTAAAAATTTAAAATTTAAATTCTTCATGTTCATGAATAGAGAGAGTTTAGCTCACTGTTTAGTTGGAGTTGGGACACTCAACGAGAACAGTATAGTTTTACTGGGTCAGACACAGAGAAAGCCTGGTTGGTTTATAACAGGTATCGCACCAGCTAGCTGACCAACATCGTAAAGAGCATTGATTTCTTTAGATGACGTTACTATGACGCCCAGAGCAGATTGGTTTCCCCCCTCCTACTTTGTTCATTCCGCTTTCTCCTCAACTTTCTTCTCCTCCTCTCGTCTCCTTTTCCATCTTCTCTCTCTCCTTAACTCTCCTGTGTGTGTGTGTGTGTGTGTGTGTGTGTGTGTGTGTGTGTGTGTGTTTAATAGTTCATGAAGTTGTGGCCCAAGCCAGTCACCTGTTTAGGAGGACAAGAGCAGGGCTCCTAATTTAAACAAAAAAAAAAAAAAGACTCCACTGCTCACTCTTATATACAACCATGGCAACGCACCATGGCAACACATCAGATACACCACATCACACAACAGTCTAATTAGCAGCCAGGTAACTATGGACACTAGCTTGCTGAGTTAGCATTAGCATTGCAGTTCTTTCTATACCACTGTCAATAGCATTAACAATCATAATAATAGTGTAATAAACTCATTCACCGTCTACCCATAATCCAGAATTCGGCTGGCTGTATCCTCACACACTCCCAGTTCACAACCACATCTCCCCAACTCTCATTCAACTACGCTGGCTCCCTATACATTACCGCAGTCATGTCAAAACTATCCTGCTCACCTTTCAAAGCTCTCCATAACCTGCCCCCCACATAGTATATCTCTGACCTTCATGATTATACCCCATCTCATTCTCTGACCTCCTCATCATCTGGCCTTTTGACCGCCCCCCCCAGCACCATGGGTACCAGGGCATTCAGCTGCTCCACACCCAGGCTCTGGAACTCCCTCCCCCCACTCAGTCTGACAGTGTCATGCTTCAAGTCACGCCTAAAAACTCATCTGTTCAAATTGGCTTATTCACTTTAATGCTCCCTGTATTATCTCTCATTTCTTCTGTGGTTGCCTACCCTACACACTTTCATACTGTTATTGTGCTATTCATTTCGCATTGTTACTACGCTACTTATATTTATCTGTCTGCTCATTGTAAGGTGACCCTGAGTGTCTGGAAAGGCGCCTTCAGATAAAATGTATTATTATTATTATTGACACTACTAATAAGGAGAAGTAGTTAGATGTGTCAGGGTGGCAAAGCTCTGTATCTTTCGCAATGTTAGACCTTTACATAATACGTAAGCTCTGCTGGCCAGTGGGAGAGTTGTGTGGGCGATCATCCTCCAGTGGCCAGGCCAGTTAACGCTTATTACAAAGATGAGTCATGCCCAGCACAGCCCGACCTGCTGCCAGCAGAGAGACATCACCAGGCGACCTGTTTGGGTTGGGTTTAGCTGGCTGGCAAGGTTGGGTTAAGGCTAGAAGACAGGCAGGGTTAGGGTTAGCTGGCTGGGTTAGGGTTAGTTGGTTGGCTGGCTAGCCGACTGGGTTAGGGTTAGCTCAGTGGTTGGGTTAGGGTTGGCTGGTTGGTTGGGTTAGGGTTAGCTGGCTGGTCGGGTTAGGGTTAGCTGACTGGTTGGGTTAGGGTTAGCTGACTGGTTGGGTTAGGGTTAGTTGACTGGTTGGGTCAGGGTTAGCTGACTGGGTGGGTTAGGGTTAGCTGACTGGGTGGGTTAGGGTTAGCTGACTGGGTGGGTTAGGGTTAGCAGGCTGGTTAACTGGCTGGGTTAGGGTTAGCAGGCTGGCTGGCTAGGTAAGGGTTAGGGTTAGCTCGCTGGGTAAGGGTTAGCTGGCTAGTTAACTGTCTGGGTTAGGGTTAGGGTTAGCAGGCTGGCTAGGTTGGGTTAGGGTTAGCTTGCTGGCTGGGTTAGAGTTCGCTGACTGGTTAACTGGCTGGGTTAGGGTTAGCAGGCTGGAGGGGTGGGTGGGAGGTCCAGGGTTAGCAGGCTGGAGGGGTTAGGGTTAGGGTTAGGGTTAACAGGCTGGAGGGGTTGGGGTTAGCAGGCTGGAGGGGTTAGGGTTAGGGTTAGGGTTAACAGGCTGGAGGGGTGGGTGGGAGGTCTAGGGTTAGCAGGCTGGAGGGGTTAGGGTTAGGGTTAGGGTTAGGGTTAACAGGCTGCAGGGGTGGGTGGGAGGTCTAGGGTTAGCAGGCTGGCTGGCTGTGTTTTCCAAACGTTGATTAAACATTCTGGCATCGTCGGACTTCACATTCATATGAAACCAGAGACATGAAGATAACTCAGGACAGTCAATTATGTAAATGATAAAAAAACAGAACAAATGGCCCTAGTAAATGCTTGCCTTTGAGAGCTTTACTTGTTAAAGTTTAACAGCTGTTGAACGTAAAGCTCTCTGCTTATTTCCCTGCAGCTGCAAAATGTACCAACAGAAATAGATGATTCTTTACAAAAAAGCACTGTCTATCACTCTAAATGAGAAAATGTATTTGACAGTAACAGCAAAACAAAATGTCCGTTCTTAAGACCAGAAGATAAAGGTGTCGCTCTGTTGACCTAATTTGAATGAGAACTCCTAATGAGGAGCCCCTCCTCCTGGTCGCCATGCCGACCAAAGTGTCGGTCTAATGAGGAAAAGTTTAGCCTCATTAACTTAGCTATGAACAATAACAACATTATGAAGTCCCCTCCACCCCATCTCTCTCTCTCTCTCTCTCTCTCTCTCTCTCTCTCACACACACACACACACACACACACACACATAAAAGAATTAGACACAGACCAGGGAGCTGATTATCTACATCTCAAAAACTGGTCCTGACGGGGTTGCTGCCCTTCTGGATCTAACTCACAGTATATCAATGAAGTCCCCTTATGTATTGGAAACATAGCTCAGAGAAGGGCCATGGGGCCAAGGGCCAAGGGCCTTTGACCAACCCAAAGGTTCTAGGTGGGCCGTGGGGAACAGTGAGACCAACCCAAAGGTTCTAGGTGGGCTGTGGGGAACAGTGAGACCAACCCAAAGGTTCTAGGTGGGCTGTGGGGAACAGTGAGACCAACCCAAAGGTTCTAGGTGGGCTGTGGGGAACAGTGAGACCAACCCAAAGGTTCTAGGTGGGCTGTGGGGAACAGTGAGACCAACCCAAAGGTTCTAGGTGGGCCGTGGGGAACAGTGAGACCAACCCAAATGTTCAGGTTTTCTGACTGAAGGATGGATGAGGATGGGGAGGGCGGGCAAGTGAGGGGAATGAAGAGGGTAAAGTGAATTCAGAGCAACGCTAAACATTATGAGTGTCTAATATGGAAGGAGTCAACTCTGGAAAGAAAAGCTATTATTTAGATACGTTTAAGCTGTTTCACAAGATTATCGCTTGTTCAATGCGCCTAAAGCAGCTGTTCGTTCGTACGTATGTGTGTGTGCGTGCGCGTGCGTGTGTGTGCGTGCGTGCGTGTGTGTACGTGCATCCTCCTCTACCTACCTCCTTCTTCTTGACAGCGTCACTCTCCACGTGCCTCAGGTTGCTCTTGACCTTCAGGTAGATATCAGCCGACGGCTGCTCCTCTTCCTCCTCCTCCTCCTCCTCCTCCTCCTCCTCCTCCGTCGCCGCTGCACCAGCGGGAGGGAGGGGCGCTGGGTAGCTCGGAGGCGGAGGCGGTGGCAGGGCCTCAGGCGGGGGGGGCGGGGGCGGGGGTGGGAAGGCTGGAGGTGGCAGGATGGGCGTCTGGGGCGGAGGGGAGGGGGCGGTGGTGTGCGGGGGGCTGGGGGCTTCCACCATGGGGTCAGGGTTCAGCATGTCCATGTAGGTCTGCATGTCGGACGCTCCTGCGTTAGACACACACACACACACACACACACAGCGTGTGTTAAACCACGTTTAGACACACAGGTTACACACAGGTTAAGTTAAGGTTGTGTTATTCCCTGGTTAATCCTGGTTCGTTTTGTGTGTCAAAGACCCTGGATGAGGCAAACCCATGACCTATACCCAGAATAGCAGAGCTGCACTAAAGACAATCTGAAGCCTGATCAATCATATGTCTGCCTAACACATGTAAATAGGCACATTTAAAGGAAAAACTTTTAGTTTAGTTTAAAATGACATGACCCATGAATAAAGGTTTATGTTGACGACATCGTATGCCGTATGACTCACAGCCTAGAAGCCCTGTGGCTAACAGCAAAATTGTGAGAAAATACACCATTTCAATACATTCACTGAATTCACATGACTACATTAATACGTTTCATGTATTTCCATGACAATGCGTCTCAGGCCTAGCTTACAGACACAACATGTCCGACAGGAGTCTTCATTCATTAGTAAACCATTTGGAGTGTCTCCTTCCTGAAAGAAACAACTCATTTGGCTGGTTGGAGTGACGGAGAGGTCACAGGAGAGTTGTTCTCCTGTACCAAGCACTCCACTAGGGAGCAGCACTGCTTTGGAGTTTTACTGTGTTTCACACCTTGAGGAATCTAGGCTATTCTAATAAGGAATAAGCACGTTGTTAATGTTAGCACCACTCCACTAGCATGAGTTAGCCTTAGCGTTAGCTCAACTCCATTTGGGAATGATGTAGCCTTAGCTCCACACCAGTGAGTCATGGGTTAGCATTATCATTAGCTTCACCCCTATTAGGATAGAATTAGCATTAGCTTCACTCCTCTCTATGGGGATTGAATTAGCCTCACTCCAGCAAGGAATTAACTCGCCTTAGCATCAGCTTAGCTCCCATAGGAATGAACTAGCATTAGCATTAGCGCCACTCTCACAAGGAATGCAGGCAACAGACTAATTAGATCCACTAAAGTGAGCATTGAGGTTCCCACTATTGTTCAGATGACAGAGACAAAGTTACCATGGCAACCACGTCATTCTAGGTCCCCTACTGAGAACTGTTTTGACCAGGCCTGACCTCACTCACTGGCTCAATACAAGCGAGTTAGGATTTGAACAGCATTAGAATTGAACCCACCCCAGGGGAACGGCTTATACAAAACCTCCGGAACATTCCAATGGATTCAAGACTGTATTCATGACATTTGTTTCCTAAAGTTCACAGCAAATGTGTAAAAGATACATTATTATGCTTTTCCTTTAGACTCCGATTGGATTGTGAAACCTGCATGCATTGTGCTTGATTAAAGAGCATCAAAACAACAACTATAACTGTAGACAACACCAATGTTCTTTCCACCTCAATCAATAAACATCCAAATATAAATGGTGTGTTGAAGGTTAAAATGACCATCAGCAACAGTAGGTCCGATACCTTTCAGGGGTATGGAAACACACACAGGTGGTGTGTCATTTTGGTGAGAAATGACCCAGAACCTCATCTACCTGTTGGGGGCCGAGCCGGGGGCGATCCAGTCCTCTTCTCTCCCGTGCTGGACTGGCTGGAGTTGGCGGAGTCGTAGTTCGACATGGTGCTGGACGGAGAGCCCAGGTCAAAGTGTTTCCCCGGGCCCGGCGGGTTGGGGGGGGGCATGGTGTTGTTGGGGGACGACAGGCCGGAGTCTGGCTGCTTGTACTCCAGGTCGGCCGAGGGGTCTCTGGACAGGACACGGTGCTCCACACTCTACAGAGAGAGAGAGATGGGGGGGGGGGGGGGGAGGGGGGAGAGAGAGAGAGAGAGAGAGAGAGAGAGAGAGAGAGGGGGGGGGGGGGGGGGGGGGTTGTATTAAGAACCTGCCGTTTCACCAAACTAAAACATGATGTCCTGTATATAAATATATATATACACATATATATATATATATATATATATATATATATATATATATATATATGATCAAATCATTAGAGTGCACACTGTCACGTGACAGTGATTGAACACGTGCATTTGCCTTATACAAAGCAATAGGTCAATATTGTTTAGTCATCACACTGAAAAGTGATTTGAAAGAGGTACAAATGTGTCTTACATCCGTCCATCTATTCTATTCTTTTTGCTGACACAGTGAGCCATGCCAGGAAAACAATTAGCCTTTCACTGGAGCGCTTTCCCCTCGAGGCCCGCTGAAATACAACTGTTGCACAACGAAACTCTTAGCTGCTGCTGAGCCCCAATTACAGAGCACACAGATGATCCACAGGCCTCAAGGGGTTTCCCACAGCCAGGGGGTCAATTTAGCAGCATGCCCCTGGGGAGAGGCAGGGGTGCTGGGGAAACATATAAACTTCTTCAGGGGGAGGCTGCAGAGCCATAATGGCCGCGGTGGGGAGACTGTCAACAGCTGTAGTCATTAGAGAGGAGAAACTGGCTTCACGTGCTGGCTCAGTCACGGCTCTGTCAACAGCTGTAGTCATTAGAGAGGAGAAACTGGCTTCACGTGCTGGCTCAGTCACGGCTCTGTCAACAGCTGTAGTCATTAGAGAGGAGAAACTGGCTTCACGTGCTGGCTCAGTCACGGCTCTGTTGTCCCTCCATCTATGTCTCTCATGTGGTGCTCTCATTAGGACTAGCAGCAACTAGAAGACCAGGTGGAAATGCAGCCCCCATGACTGATTGGTTGGATCTCACACCTACGTTTTAGACCTATAGTCTTAAGGTCTCCAGTCACTTATACCGAAAAACTTTTCTTCAATCTCAATTGCTTTGTTCAGGTTTGTTTCATCACATCTGTCTTGATATTCATACAGTTTAACATGAAAAAGGAACTGACAGTACAGGGAACACTGTTCAAAGAAGAAGACAGTATATAGAATATTCTGGAAATAAATTAAACTGTCACTTTGTAACCATGGTATTGCAACCACATTCACCTGCTCTTCCACCCCATTCCACCCCCCCACACACACACACCCACACACCCCCACACCCCCCCCTAAGAGCCGCCTCAGCGTTACCTGGCCTACCAGGGGTCTCACCATGTTCTCCACTGTCCTCAGGTACTTGGCACACTGGGCGTGGCCGTTGTACTCGGCCAGGTCCGCTGCTGAGAAGCCGTCCTGGTCGAGGATACACAGGTCCACACCGTTCACCACCAGAATCTGACAGCACTGCAGGGCAGGGGAGCAGGACCACACACGTGGTTTGGAGTGGAATGGCTGGAGGTTCAGGTTAGGGGATTGGTGAGGTAGCGGGGTTGTTCTTACTCCAAAAACGTAGCTTTTCACTAGCTTGCTTATCTGTCTGTCTGGCTGACTGGCTGGTTGGCTGACTGACTTTGTATAATTCCTGTTTACCGTCCACTGCCACTCATCAAACACAAATGACTGCATCTAGATGCCGCAGATCAAAACATTCAAATAAAAATGGCCCCCATGCAAAGCGGGGTTGTTCTTACTCCAAAAACTTACCTTTTCACTAGCTTGCTTATCTGTCTGTCTGGCTGACTGGCTGGCTGACTGACTGACTGGTTCACTGTCTGGCTGACTGGTTGGCTGACTGACTTTGTATAATTCCTGTTTACCGTCCACTGCCACTCATCAAACACAAACGACTGCATTTAGATGCCGCAGATCAAAACATTCAAATAAAAATGGCCCCCATGCAAAGCCAGCTATGACTGGGCACCCAAGAGTCATAATGTAAATGTGATGGCTTCGATAACATTCCCTCTGGTTACATTTCCCTATCTGTGGAGAGCGATGGGAACATCAGCGTATGTCCGGCTATCCCACTCGGACAACAGAAGGCATGGGAGGGAGGTTGGGTAAACAGCAAATCCCCCCCCCCTCTCTTAGTGTGGATTTCAAGTGGCAGGATCCCGAATGAAGCATAGATTAATGTCATATGGTTTAAAACAAAATAAAAACAACGTGATGAGATTAGACACTGTCCTAAAATGGATATGAATACAAAAATATAAATAAACTCATTTTCATAGGAATAACTTCCTCAACAGCTGTTCCTCATAGAGGTCTATCATCATATTCACAGATAATAATTGGTTGTTTGTCATACAACTAAGTCATGTTATAGGAGGGAAGATTACATCGAAAGTCCAGTGTAAAGAAAATGTGTATGGCCCATGCATGTGTATTAGTGCTGCATAGAGACCACGATCATCTAAAATATCCATGAGAAAGATAATCTCACAATAACGGTCATGCATAACTCTTCCACCAGTCTGAACACACACACACACACACGCACACACGCACACACACACACACACACACACACACACACACACACTCACACACACACACACACACACACACACACACACACACACACACACACACACACACACACACACACTCACACACACAAAAACGCACCATGACCACTCCAAAACACCCACAAACCCACCATGATCACTCCGAAACACCCACAAACCCACCATGACCACTCCAAAACACCCTCAAACCCACCATGACCACTCCAAAACACCCTCAAACCCACCATGATCACTCCAAAACACCCACAAACCCACCATGACCACTCCGAAACACCCTCAAACCCACCATGACCACTCCAAAACACCCTCAAACCCACCATGACCACTCCGAAACACCCTCAAACCCACCATGACCACTCCGAAACACCCACAAACCCACCATGACCACTCCGAAACACCCTCAAACCCACCATGACCACTCCAAAACACCCACAAACCCACCATGACCACTCCGAAACACCCCCACACACACGATCACTCCCAAACACCCACACACACACCTACGACCCCTCCAAAACGCCCACAAACCCCACCCCAACATCTCCAAAACACCCATAAACCCACAACCACTCCAAAACACCCACACACCCACTCCATAACCCCCACCCACCCACCCACTCCATAACCCCCCCCACCCCTCCCTAACCCCCCCCCCACCCCTCCCTAACCCCCACCCCTCCCTAACCCCCCCCCCACCCCTCCCTAACCCCCACCCCTCCCTAACCCCCACCCCTCCCTAACCCCCACCTCCAGCTCTCCATTCTCTGCAGCATCGTGCAGCGGGGTTCCTCCCCAGCCGTCGGCGCTGATCTCCCCGCCGTGCAGCAGCAGCCAGCTCAGCACCTTGGCATGGCCCCGGCTGGCAGCGAAATGCATGGCCGTGGCACCGTCGCTGTCACAGTCCGCCAGGCCCATCTCTGTGAAACTCATCTGATCACACGGACACAGACACGGACACGGACACAGACACGGACACGGACACGGACACGGACACGGACACGGACACGGACACGGACACGGACACGGACACGGACACGGACACGGACACGGACACGGACACGGACACGGACACGGACACGGACACGGACACGGACACAGACACAGACACAGACACAGACACAGACACAGACACACAATGATTAATGGAAATGCAAACTGATTGATCAATGTCTCTTTAGGGTTTCCAATAGCATTACGGCAGGTTTGGTTGGCAGTATAGCTTGGGATCATATAAGTTATGTTGAAACCCCGTTCAGTTAACCGCACATTTGAATATTATTCTGTCCACCTATAAACGGCCCCTTAGATGACTATCTCTTTAAGGTGAATGGTAAACTGATCACCAAGGCGCCAAAATAGACTCCCAACAGAAGCGGGTTAGGGTTAGGGTTAGGGTTAGGGTTAGGGTTAGGGTTATGGGGTTGCTTGTCTACCATGACGGGGAACCCACGAGCGCCGTGACATCTCACACGTGGAATTGAGGCATTCAGAGCCAATCTTGCAAATGCAATTTCCGAGGCCATTCAGTCCAGACTGTCACAGCCACCAGTAGCCTTAGCCTCACCAGCCACACGTTGACAGAGGTGTGTACCATCTGGGCAGCAGCATTTAGAGGAGTTATCCCCTCATTGCTTGACTAATTATCAATTCATCTTGTTTATTGTCAATAAGTGGAATCTGTCCTAGTATGTGGCAATATTGTCAGTGTTTGTGCGATGGCCGTGCTCCTATCCCCCCTCCCCACACTAACAAAGAGTGGCTCATCTTCATTAGTAGCAAAGTAATTGATGTTGTCACACTAATGGGCGGCCAACCTGATAAGGGCTCTTTGTGGTCTCAAATGGCTTTCCTGTCTAAATGATTCAATACTTCTGTGACCCGTACTTTTTTTTTATCATTTTTTATGATATGCTTTTAATCCCCTGCCGTAGGTTGAAGTACTAGCCTTAGCCTTACCAGCCACACGATGACAGAGTTGTGTCCCATCTGGGCGCCGGCATGCAGAGGTGTCATGCCGTCATTGGCTCTGGTCCTAGGCTCCGCCCCGCAGTCTTTAACCAGGTACTGGACCACCTCCAGGTGGCCCTCCTGGCAGGACAGGTAGAGGGGCGTGGCACCGTTCTTGGTCTGTGAGTTGATCAGCCTGATGGACAATACAGGACAGGAAGAAAAAAGGGAAGATATAATTTAGATTATAATGTCTGATTAATTTTATCAAAATGCATCCATGGTATGTATTTATGTATTTATTTATGTATTTATTGCATAGCTAACAACGTCCCTTCTTCTCCTGGTAAAGACCAATCACAATGCAGCAACGTCCCTTTTCATCCTGGTAAAGACCTATCAGAATGGAGCAATGTCCCTGTAGCAATGCAGTGCTAGCCCAATAGAAACAGAATGAGTAGAGGAGAGGGAGTCCGTTTAAGCACTGTAGTTTAGACTGGTGCCCCCAAGATGGTTGCCTCATCCCTAACTAGTCTGCTGTCAAGGCAATGCAATAAAAAGACTTTAGCTCTTGGTTAATTTAGGATTGTTTGACAGACAAAAAGAACTAGACCTTGAGTGTCCTGAAAGGTGCCCACAAATGAAATGTATTAATATTATTATTGTTGTTATTATTATTATTATTAATGTATATATATATTTTTTTTATCAAGGTAAACTGTCACATGTCGGTTCTAGTCTTACAGATTCTACAACTTCCCCTCTAAATCCCATAAGGGGCGTCTTTATTTGGACACGGGTGACGAGAGGAAAAGCAGTGAGGTCTTTAAGAGGCTTAGTCAGATGGCTGGTGCACTGGTGGATCAGGAGAGGAGAGGAGAGGAGAGGAGAGGAGAGGAGAGGAGAGGAGAGGAGAGGAGAGGAGAGGAGAGGAGAGGAGGAGAGGAGAAGAGAGGAGAGGAGGATGAAGAAAGAGAAGGGGATGGTAGGAGGAAAAGGGAAGTGTAACCTTTAACCTATACGGAATGGGAAGGTAGAGAAAATAGAGAAGAAGGAGAGTCAGGATAAGCTTCACAAGCATGACCTCATCCTGCTTTCCCTGAAAGGATTACACCAGTAGAGTGAAAAGCAAAGCCAACAAGGGAGAGCCAAGTACTTAAAGTGAAGTAATTTCCTTCCTTAAGAAGCCAATACCACACCTACTCTCAAGTATATTGGACACATGGAGGTTAAAAAAAACGAAAATGGAAGAAACAAAAGTGACACCGAACATGGCTGACGGAGAGCGGCTCTCGGTAAAACACGGAAAACAAGCGCGCTCTAAATATTTCACCGCAGGAAGAGGGCCTGGACGGCAGACTTGTCATCAGGAAGTCAACAGACGACTGACTAAATCATGAGTGTAACCCAAGTGGGCCGTGTAGCGCCGAGCCTCCCGGGGGATTGGGACGGGGGCGGTACACTAACCCCGCGGTCAGCATGCAGGGAGGTGCTCGGCAGATCAACATGGCAACAAGTGGAGACGAATAGAGACAAGGTTTCAAAAACAACAAGTGTTAACGGGGGACAACAGATGTAAATGAGCTGCAGGCTAACTCTGGTGCAATTAACTGTGCACTGTCCCTGTAAAAAAGAAACCATAAAAATACACCTCAGAAAAGCCAGAACCACTCATAGAACTATTCATAGACACTAAACAGGCTTATTTTGCTGCTTGCTGTCCCCCTAGGAAGTGTTTTCTGAGAATAAGGGTGTTGATTTCAAAGGGCTCACCAAGAGCCTTTTCCTGACATATAAAGTGACACAATGTAGACAAAAGAAACACAGAAACCGCCCCCAAAAAACAATAGTGACATGCTTGACTAATTTTCAATGAATGATTTTTTATTGTCAACTAGTGGAATCTGTCCTAGTATGTGGCAATATTGTCAGTGTTTGTGCGATGGCCGTGCTCCTATCCCCCCTCCCCACACTAACAAAGAGTGGCTCATCTTCATTAGTAGCAAAGTAATTGATGTTGTCACACTGATGGGCGGCCAGCCTGATAAGGGCTCTTTGTGGTCTCAAATGGCTTTCCTGTCTAAATGATTCAATACTTCTGTGACCCGTGGTCGTGAAAAAAATTATATACTTTCAATCAACTGCTATAGGTTGAACGTCTGTGTGTGTGTGTGTGTGTGTGTGTGTGTGTGTGTGTGTGTGTGTGTGTGTGTGTCTGTGTGTGTGTGTGAGAGAGAGATATATTACAGTTAGGAGTAAACATAGCTTACTTAACAACGCCAACATAGTAGTAGTGTAACTGACATTGAAAAAATCCTATTAAACCTTATTTTAAGCTCTATTTTGTGTCAGTTAACCAGAAAAAAGTGTACGTGTTTTTGTTGAAATGTCTATCAATTACCATATTATCATATAAATTATTATTATTATAATATGATCACACTATTAAAGTTTCCACCTTGGTACCCCACAGGATGCAGGGTAATTTCGATAAAATGTTCTGCTAGCCTATTTCCCTGTCCAAGCAAACGGTAAACTAAAAAATCTCAGCCATTTAGGATCCTTCACTTGGTTGGAAATTCTCAAAAGGCAGTCCAAACTTTTGCATTCAGTTTTGCATTGCAAAGTCTGGAACATCAAGAAAGAGGGCAGGATTGTTCACTCACAATTTATCCAGCAGTTCAATTTATATCTTATTATTTTAAATATATCAACTATTTCTAATCACCTTTATACCCACAAGCACCCTAATTCATGCCATCTTATGTTTATTTTAAGTTCATAAACTCAACTTGCTTTTTTGATTATTTCGCACAGGAATGTAAAATGTGCCAGGGTGACCATGAAGGCAAACAAAAGTGGACATTTCACTTAAAGCTCTCTCCCTTTCTCTGTCTCTCCCTCCCTTTCTCTCTCACTCTCTCTTTTCCTCCCTCCCTCCCTCCCTCCCTCCCTCCCTCCCTCCCTCCTCTGTAGAATACCTGTATCCTCTCAGAAAGTCTACGGTCTCATTTATCAACAGCTTTGAATCTGCACTAATTCGTTGCATAACCTGCTCCCTTGTCTTTGGGTATCCATCTGTCTCTTTGTTTTTGAGTCGTTTCAATGGCCACTCTTTAAATTCGTTTTTTTTTTTTTCTGTGTCAGAGCTATCAGCTGAGAAACAGCATGTTTAACTGACAGCCCAAGAACAGGAAGAATAATTCAAAGAATAGGCTCATGAAAGCCAAAGGACAATACGCTTATTCACACTGAAGGGACAACCAGGCTAGCTAGGGCCAACAGTAAAATATACATAAAGTAGACCATTAGCCTACATTGGGTCAATAGGTAGCCCAGCTTGGCCTGTTGTGGAAAGTTATCAAAGCTATTTTGTTTAACCAGAGACCTTATCCATATCTGACTGAGCACATTGCCACCCATATCGTTAGTCCAATATGGTTTGTGTGCAAATAACATTCACACAAATAAATCACACTAGAACTAACTATCCCCATCACGTCCCTAGCAAACATGAGGGGCTAGTGGGAGCTAGTTAAATGCCATGGCTCAGAAACCAAGACAAAATGCATGAAATGTAATAGCAAGAATTCCAATGAACTTATTTAACTATTTTTTTTGTTACTATTTTAGTTGTAATTATTATGAATCATATGGAGTACTTCATTTGTTTAGTCCTACTGTAACCACAATTTATCAGACATAAATTAACAGCACAAGTGACAAGCCACTCAAGATTGCTAGGGTGGGAAAACTATGATGAGATGAGCTTCTCGCTGGAGACCAACCATCGCAAACCTAATGTCAAATGTTATGGAACCAGACTAGAATTCACTTGCGTTTATAAACAATTAAATAATTGTAATATGTGGCAAAATGTGCAGTAGCTAAAATGAGCTCACTGGTACCAAAATGTCTAGATGGTCACCAAGTTGGAAAAGAGGTTAGGTAAAACAGGAGTCTGAAAGCGACGTGTAACGATCATGGAAAAACAGGTAAAGAACAGCTGCTCCGTACAGGCTTGTGGACGCAAAGGTGTGCTGATCTATTCACAAATAAACCTGTTGACAGCAACCAACCTAGCTGAAACAATGCATGACATGTTTCTATTTCCAACTCCAACATATATTACTGAATGGGATTCAAAAAAGATTATATGATCTAAGCAGCTCCTAATGGCAATTAATTGATAATGGCTCTGTGTACCGTAAACAATCAAACCTGTTGACAGTACTACAAAAAAATACATTAAATGTAAGGGAAGGTAGCGCTGTCTGGACTCAAAATGTAGTTTATTTCAGGTGCTCTTTGGATAGGGCTACACAGTATTGTTACAACACAGGAACGTATTATCTTACCGGGCATTTAACAGTCAAAGCACAACAGCATCTGAACCTCTAAAGAACCCCGTCATCACGTATAAACAAGTTGCATAAATGGATTAAACCAATTACATAACAAACAAAATGATGAATTACACAATGCCTTTTAAAAACCTCCATTCAGTGAATGTTTGGATTTGAAGGATTGTTCTAATCTTCGTCGTCCTGTAACAAGGTCACATGGCAAAATGACCACATACTCGCAAGAATCCAAAACAAAGGATCACTGACAACTTAAGAGCTCAAAACCAAATGGACTTACATCAGCTAATTAAGATGCTATGGACTCAAAACCCCTTTAACTAGAGGACCAAATATGAGAGCCATGGAGGAAGAGGACATTTTACATTACCGATAAATATATTGAATCACTTTACCAACCCTGGGCAACCATAGCTATTTCATATTAATGTGGCCACGTTTGTAAACTCTTTGTAACACGTTAGCCTACTCTTTAACACACATACGTATGTATCAACTAAAAAATTACAAAACTTTCTTTTCAAATGGCAGTACAGCAGGGTATAAACTCATGCAGTCCCCTACCCCATCATCATCAGCTGCTTGGCAGGGCTTTTAATTCCAACTGCTGCCCCTCAACTATGACCTGAAAGTCAAAAGCCTACAAGGATATAATTTATGGCTCAACTAAATGTAATAATTGGAGTGCTGCTATAGTTTTTCACTTTACACATCTAGGATTCAGCACCCATTATTTATTGAACTTTAATTTAGAGTTGGGCACGTTTTGTCTTCTTATCCTTATTGACTACATAGCCACATGGTCAGCACCTGCCCCTCAACTGTGACCTCAAAGTCAAAGACCAATAAGGATATTGTTTAACTACATAGCCATATGAGCTGGAGGCATAACCAGTGGACACTGGTGATAGAAGGAAATACAACAGACAAAGCCTTAGCGACACTACAATGAATGACTGGTTTCAGATAAAACCTGAGACACAACTCAATACCGTCCACAAATACATTTTTTTTTCTTATTAATGAAAAAAACAACGTGTTTTTTGAGTACACATAATCCAAACACGCTTCAGTTCAAACATCAACTACATGACTTGAATCTGAACCTTGCTTTTCGAGGGGTACGCTTTAGCTTCCCAGCAACAACACTTATCACTGATACAACTATACCTCCATGATGGGGATGAACCGTTTGTGGTTCTCCATGTTGTGATAAAAAACCTGACACCCGAATGCAATCTCCTCGCAGCAGGAAAGGCCTGAACAAAGCAGCGAAGGGAAGAGCTTTTATATTTCCTCGTATTTGTTTTCATCTATTAAGCTTATCGCCGGCTGGTGCCACCACGGCTCGTCTCCATGGCGACAGGTAGTAAACAGTGCGGAAGGAACAGTGGTGAAGAGAGATGAGAGTCATTTTGGCAGGAAGCTATACCATTAAAGAGACTCTCAATTAGGAACGATTAAAATGTTTCCACTCTCATCACAGGGCAAACATTAGCATTAACCCTAAACATGAATATGAAATATGCATGTACACCCTACACTCAACATAGACCTCAGAACTTATTCGATAAGATGCGCATTCTCAGTATTGTATCATCATTTATCACGCTCTGATGAAGGCCATAAGGCCGAAACGTTAGCATTCATTTGAAAGAAATGGTGAAATAGACCTTTTGTCCGGAATTCCTCTTTAGTTTGTGTGCGCGACACTTTGCCTTTGGGACTTTTTTTTTACCTCAGAACTTTTGCTCTGCTCATGGCCATGAGAATTGAACTTGTTTTCACAAACATCTCGTGTGTCTCTTTATGATCACAGAGGTATCTTTAGTGGCGTCTGATATATGGCAGGCCCACTGACTCTACTGTACCGAGTGTCACCTCTGAACCCTGCAGATCCTCGTCGCTAGTCAGTTAAATGACTTTACAGCGGCTGTCATCAGCATATAAGCTCCATGCCTTATCAAGCTTATATGACCTGAACACACGTATAGCTAGCCTTCATGTCTGTTACATTAGCACATACAGTACCAGCTCAAAAAGTGTGGGCACACTTTCCCATTCGAGTGAATACTGAACACATGTTGTACGTAAATCCTGCTGTGTGTTAGAGCATCAATCCTGGTTCTTCCTGGTTTAGCCATGATTTACCTGGTTCTATACAGAGCACCGTGGTTTTACAAGGGCTGCTGCTCGTCTATGTGTCGGTGTCTTTGAGGCCATCTGGCTCTCTGGTTATCTCTGAGACACACACAGCCTCTCTGGGCCAACACTGATTAGCTCTGACATTCATCTCAAGGTAATAACACTCATCGCTGCAGCCCAGAAACTAGCACTCACACAGCTCACACACACACCTCATACACACACACACACACACACACACACACACACACACACACACACACAACATATATCGCTAGGCTTGACACAGGTGCTGTGTGGTGATACACACCCAGTCAAAGCAACGTACAACGCAGATACCCACCTACAAACATACACACACACTCAAATGTGCAAAACATGCCACACATGCTTACACATACTCAGAAAACGCATGCAGGAGAGAAACAAACATGTAATAAGACACAAAATAAGTTAACACAGATGTATATTAACAGACCAGAGAAAGGGATGAAACTAGTAAATCAAGCTGTTGTGCATTACAGTAACATGGGACATTGTGACTTCTGAAATCCCTTAGTAAGGGATGCATAGACGGGATTTGTAGTTCATGAGGACTCCGGCTTTGAAGATACCATAAACAAAGCAGGAATTGAACTATAAATGCATATTTCTGAAAACAATGAAAGTGTGCACACTTCTGATGAGGGCTGATAGTGCAGCAGGTTGTATGTGTGTTGTTGCGTGATGATTTGTTCTGCTAATATTAATTACTAGAGTATTTAAAACCCGAAAATCACATCTCAAAAAAGACACTAGGAGTTGTTATTCCATTTTATAATGTCCCTTGGTGTTCAGCATAGAGAAACTATTTGGTTGATGAACAAGTCAATGGAGTGCTTCAGGGTCAAACTCTATGACTGGCCCTGGTACTAATAACCTCAATAGCTGCCAACAATGTACTGATCTGATACCCTGGCTCCAATCCCTTTCAGTACCTTTCCTGTAACGATTATGGAACCTTCTGGAAAGCTGAAGAAGGAACTGAACGTCACTGTGACTTGACAATTATTTTCTGGTTAATTAAACAGCTACCAATCAAACCACATGGGAACCCAAAATCAACTATACACTGTTATGGAATTGCCCTCTTCTGTCAATGATATGATGTCTTATCATCTTCTTTTTCACCCTGAATATATATGTACATGTGACTTTATCTAAGGTGGGGTCAAACGCACAACGTTTTTTCAGTAAGTAGGGGGTTTACTAAAGAAGTTACTAATGGCAGGTAAATGCAACTATGGTGAAACTACCTTTGAAAGAGACAACACCGTGTGCTGTGACTATGTTGAAACTAACTTTGAGAGAGACAGCACTGTGTGCTGTGACTATGTTGAAACTAACTTTGAGAGAGACAGCACTGTGTGCTGTGTCTATGTTGAAACTAACTTTAGGAGGGACAACACTCCACACACAACACTGTGTGTTCTGTCATTACTTTCGATTAAACACGTATTGCCTCTAACTGTCTTTGAGGCTATGAAGTCATACAGGGCAGCCAGATCTCCCCAGGGTCAGAGGTCACAGGTCGGCCATCTTACTTTGGGCTGTGACCCAGGAGCAGGCGTAGAGAGGGCAGGTCTCCCTTGGCAGCGGCATAGTGCACAGGGAGAGCGCCGGTGTCCGTAGCCAGCCCCGGGTCCGCCTCCCCGTTCCTCAGCAGCCAATCAGTGATCTCGTGGTGACTGAAGCGAGCTGCCAGGTGCAGGACGGTAGCGCCAGAACTGTCCCTGTCCTGAAAACAACAGAACTGGGTTACACTTGAGGTTAAAGGTCAACCGAACATCTCTGGTTAGGATACATGTCTTGTGGATCTTGAATGCGGTACAACACTATATTTACCCATAAATAGCCATTAGTACCTTGCTAAAAGACACAAGATAAAATGGCGAAAAAAAGTCCCTTGTGACCAGCAGCAAATTGGATGGCTGGAACACATAGTCTGAGACCATCCTGTAAGATCCAGATTACACCCATTTTAAAAGCGTAAGATCTTGGGCTGCGATAATGTTCTACTAAGAGGGCTTAATATGCGCACTGTGCTCCTCTCTCTAAGTGTCACTTATAGGGAGGGGGGTTGTTACACTGATTTACGCAAAGCTCAAAAGGTCAGACATTTCCTGAGAGATTCACAGCTAAACTATGTCCCCGATTTAGCAACAGATTACAATGCCACTATTAGCAACAGAAGAGCCACCATTAGACACTGTATGTCTGGCAGAGAAACAAACTATTCTATGGCCATGAAAACAATCAGATAAAAATTATATAATGAGAGGCATATCCAAGCAATGCAGGCTATATCCGTTGTATCTAACCCTTGTATATACAGTATATAGATCGGGGCTATGCTGAGGGCTGTAATGTGGTTTGTGATGAGATATTTTTCATAAAAGGGAGCAAACAAAGTGAAGTATGTCATCAAAAAAGGAAAATGTATATTTGCAATATATAAAATATGTACCGGAAAGTACATATTCCCATCAGGCTCATATAGCACTTACCCCTGGACGACAGCCACCTTGCGTCAGCAGCCACTGTAAACAGGCCAGGTTACCGGTGGCAGCGGCGTCGTGCGCAGGGCTCGCACCATTATTAGCCAAGCTGTTACCTGGTAACCCAGCTTCGTCCACGAGGAAACGAACACAGGTGAGTTTCCCGGCCCGGGCAGCGTGGTGGACCGGCGAGGCACCGAGCAGGTCCTTAACGTCGCTGTTGAGTACTTTTTCCGCTAATTGCACTTTGAGAGTTTGAACATCACCTTGCCTCGCGGCAAGCAGCGCCCTCTCTACTACCATGACTGCAGCTTCACAACTCCGGCAGGAGAGATTTAGTTAAACATCTAGTCGAAACGACTCTCTACTGTTGACCTATCTCAGTGCTGGAAGACCAAGTCATTTCAGTCCCCCTTGTTGTTAGAGTTCCTTCCAGTTTAAAAGACAACCCTATCATGAAAAAGGAAATCTACCTTTCCATCACAATGAATTACAACCCCTGTCATTTTAATGGCCTTGATTGGATACGTTCTGTACACAATGTTTTGATTATTTGTTGTAGGCTTAAGGCCTTACAATTATATAATTATTTTTGGTCTTAAGCAATTTTTTTTCATTGACTAGGCTATGATTGCACAACCTACGTCCAGTGTCCTATAACTTGGGTACCATAGAACGCACACGACGGTGCAATTTACCTGACCGCTACTTCTCGCTCTTGTCAGCACTCAGGAAGTTGCCGCGATATATTCCCGGTGTTTTGGGCTTTCTTCGTTCATCCAAAAACCACATATCAACCGATATTCATCGGATTGCTTCTTCTGAGAGGCAAAGACAATTCTGGATGATGAATACGTTTTATGTCGTGCACTCAATAGTTGCCTGTAGCAGATGGCGACTCGGACTCACCGCTTGTTAAATAATCCATCAGAGGGTGGGTCACAACGGCAGCAACAGGTTCGCTCCGTAGACATCGGCGGAGGAGTTAAAGAGATAGTGCACTATATTGTCTATTAGATGTCAAACCGAAACGAGACCAATTCCAAGGTCACAAAATATTTGGTAAGCGCACGTGAAAAAAAAATCTAGGACAAGGTTTTCCAGATTCAAAGTAGGCTACTGGTGATAGTTTATCGGAGCGTGTGCGTAATCTGCACTCAAACTTTCCTCAACCAGCGATCCGGTTTCACATCGACTAAACACACGAACCCCATCACACTGTAAGCAATTATTTCCCGTCAGTCCGTTTTTTTAGCAGGCTTCTCTTGTAAATGGTTGTTTCTGATGTGTACATATATACGTTCAATGTCATTAACCTTCCACTTGTCCACGACGTTGGCAAGTCTATTTAAACGGAAGTCAATATCATATTTCAGATAATAAATTATATAGGCATTTTTTTTGTGAATTTTTGACCACTGCTTCTGCTTTATCATTATTGGTCTGGATACTAAAAGGCTACGGTGATAACCCTGCATGTGACTGAATATATACATTCTATTCTATTCTGATCAATTTAATGTTTTTAACAAAGTTGACTATGATGAGGAAATATATTTGCCGTTTGCAGATAATTGGAGCAAATTATTAATGTGACATAATAAACATTCCAACCCAGTAACCTTTTTCAGGTAGCATCTTTTTGTGAAATGTATCATTGAATATGTGGTATAATCCTGAAACTAAAGGTTTCACTCTACAGAGATGTGAAACCTGTTCAGTTTTGTCCATGTCCATATTCTCTCCCCTGAATGTAAAACTTGTGCTTTTGTGAAGAATTGTAGTTCTTTTAATTACCAACTGGTGGCGGGAAAGCATAACTTATAACATTATAATGAAAGTATTGAAGCAATACACACTGTCTGCATGCATGCAATAACGCGCAGGGCAAAAGCTATAAGACAAGCATGGCAAGTCAATAAACAAGAGATCGTTTACGCATAAAGAGGATTCAATTTATAGTACAAAAAAATGTGTGTTGACCATGAATTTCTATTTGCAATGTGGTTAAAATGTTGGACCTGGTCTTAATGCATGTTCTATTTCTCATCAATATCATCGTCATTCAGCATCCTTTCGGGCCTAATTTTCAACAGTGTTATATCCTATTTATTTGTAAAATGTTTCTGTCATCCAGTTAAATAGCTTTTTGAAATGGACCAGGTTTTGCCTTCAAAACCATGTGACTGACTGTAATCGACACTCTAGTTATGCTGCATATCGCGTTCCGCTCGAGCGCATTCTGAAGTAGGGTGTGTCATACTCCCACTCCCAGGAGATTAGGTCTCGCGCTTGACGCGTGCCGATTTGGCCAGTCTATCAACCCAACTGCCATGTAGACGCCGTGGGAAGCGTAGTGGTGGGGGTATTCCCTAAGGGGGTGATTCCCAGCGGACCAATAATTCATCACTGAATTCCCAACCATCAACTGCGGGGTCACAATTTTGGTTGCCGTACATTGTTATTAGTACACGTTTTAAAAGCTGTTGTGATTTATTATATTGAATGTTTATTTATTTTATTTGAAATAATTTTGAGATGTCTCTTAAATGCTGTATTAGGAAAGAAGAAATACAAAATATATAGGCCTAGGTATAAGTCAGTAACACAAATAAATACTATTCAATGTTCAATGAAACCTATGGTACATTTGGATGGTTAAAAGATACATTTATATTATTATTATTATTGTAACATAGCCTACTTCATCTTGTAGAATTTATCCAATAAAGCATTGAAATACTCCATTTTCATGCATCCTAGGCCTACTCTTCTTTATGCTGTCCTATAAAACAAAACTCTCTTTTGTTCAAAGGGGCTTTTGTCCTTTTTAAAGTTCAAGTCTAATCCTGGGAAAGCTGGGATATTCCTTGCACCCGCCTAACGTGTGACAGTTATTCAAATTCGTTGCAATTACAGGAGGACTTAGGTCCTATTGTCATCGCCATCTGGTCCTGCGCGGGAATATTTGAACTGGCATTGACTGGTGTTCAAGCAAGTTCATGTCGAATGCAGCCTGCATGATCTCACATAGAACACATTTTGAGTCTGATGCAGGCCTAAATGATAGCGGTAATAATATTAATAATGATAAATAAATAAATAAAAGGTTATAGGCCTATTCGGGCATTTACAAAGTAGGCCTAGACCTCATTTGAAACATTGAGGTAAACTCGTAATTTGTCTTTAAAAATAAGAAGATTACATTTTAAACCACAACCTTTACATAAATTCCTTATTGCCTCGGAACCCCAGGCAATATTCAGATTGAAAAAATATAGGCATAGGGAATTTTGTATTCTTTAGACGTTTAAAATATCTCTCATTTGTAAAATTGTCTAACATTTTATAATCATTTTTATGTTTGTTTTTAATAAGTTATTTGTAATTTTTATAACATAATAATAGCCTAAAAAAATTCTGGTCTAACAAACGTCAGTTGAAAAAATTCCTTTGCACTGCTTGCGGCTATGGCCCATCTGTCCAACGGAGTCGGTTGGCGTGTGCCACAATCACTCTCGCTTGGGTGAACAGGACGCGTGCAGCGGTTGTAACCGGTCTATGTAACCCCAGACTTACACAGGACTTCCTAACAAAACAAGGAATGAATGGCCTAGTCTAAAAAATAAATTTAAAAAAGCCTTTTATGAGCATCTTGGCTGTATAGCCTGCAAGTCCATTTTATTTTTCATTTGTTTAAACCATTTGGGTTCTTATTTATTTCTTCTTAAATTTGATTAATATTATATTTTGTGATCTATTGGCCCAATGATTTAGACCATATATTCATTAGAACTGGCGCATAGAACCGTGGACCATTGTTTTAGCTAATAAATATATGTTAGCGCTTCTATACTACTGACACAAAGAAGACTTAGCATGTTCATACTTTCTCCAACATGAATAATCAGACAACACCGCAGAGACAAACAAGCTTTATTCACATTTAAGCATTATGACGGAAAAAAAACAAGACACAAAAAGAGAAAATATCTTTATTTGATTATTTCCTTGACCTTCTTGTAAAATCTATTGATTTGTTTCTCATCCTTTCTGTCTGTATTTCTATCTCTTTCTCAACAATTGAAGAGGTCCTTTTCACTATTTACTGTGCAGCTCATACTGTACAGTGTTTATTACAAACTACAACACCAGTTCTAAACAATTTCTCTGTAGCCTACGCAAGTGTCTGTAAAATATGCTATACAATAAAAAAGCATGCAGCATATCATTTGAAAATTTCAGATTCTTTCCAACCACTAAATATAATTGTGTATTTGCTTTTATCACAGTTTCAAATATAAATGTTAGTCCCATATAGGCTGCTATAAGTTGTGATTGTGGTGACCTTTTGTGTTTATTAACACAAAAATAATAGTCCATCTAGGGTTCCTCGCTTTGGCCTAATAGGTTCCCTGACCTTTGATTCCAGAAGGGTTCTACTTTGAACCTCTCGTTTAAAGGTTATAGAGGCTCTTTCCCTAAAAGTGATCCTCCAGGAACCATCCAGCATATCTTATAGACAGGTGTAGTCACTTTAATAATTGATCTGATCAGAAACGTTTGGATTAGATTGGAAAATATTCAGCGCCATACATGCATCTTCTTGCGCCATAACGTCTTGACAAACTTCGTAGACCAGCGTCAAGAAAAATGTCCACCATAGAGGAATAGCAGACTGAACTTGAATTTATTATCTTTTTGTTGTGCGAAAGAACGTTATTAAATTGAGTTCTGTTGCAAATATACTGTAGCCTAATTCACATGGGTCATTACTCAAACTATTTTGCATATATTATTTGAGTATTTGGTAGCGCTTTTTTGATAATTGCTACTGATAACCAATCAAAAACCTTAAAACCACATGAAACCAATTTGCATCAAAATATAATCGTAATTGCTGCAAAATTAATATTTGTCAAATTATGAATTGATCGTGTCTAGCTCTTTTCACCTAAATTATTTCCCCCAATAAGCACGTGGAAAAATTACAAAGTCATAACTCTTATCAGGTCAAATGTAGAAACTTTGTTAGCAGGATATTACTTTATACTGCGCCACGACGTGTTTCAAGCTTGACCAGTAGCCTTAATTGAGTTGACTCCCACAATTACACAGCTTACCATGCCGAAATATAGGACGGTCTCCCATGGCGACGCACTCATCCGTGAGCTGGTGAGAAGCTGCACGGAGGAACTTTCTCACACTCACTGCCATTATTGTATTGTCTGCTTTTGGAAGTACAGTCATTAGCAATAACGATGATCATCCTAGACTACTCATGTTACATACATCTGATGAAGATAGTTATGCTGATATAGGACTCTCTAACATAAAATAAAATAGCAAATAAATTATCAAGCCTTTGCTGTCTGGCCTGCATAGTTTAGCACCTTATAGATTGCAGCAAGGCATCATTTATACGCACACTAAGAGACTAAAAGTTGCAAAACACCTTATTTGGAGATGCATTGGCCAATGTTTTTTGCAAACCTACAATGGCATCGCAATGTTTCAATTCAAACACATATAACGCAACAGTTCAAAATGAAGCTATTGTATTTGTTTATAATGTCCAAGTTAGCCAATGTGTCAGAGCTATTTAAAATGCTGTTTTCTTAAGGCCACAGTTGTGACAGTCATGTAACCGAACTCTATGGTATTCAAATGGCTTACTATAAATAAAGATATGAGCAATTACTTGGGTAACAGTGCGTCAAGCAAATCAATAAACAAAATAGCACCTAAAAGTTTAAAATTGAAAGACACCAAAGCTTACCTGAACCTTCATTTCTCCGCCCATAAGTTGCAGCAGAGGCGTCCTGCAGCGCGTGGATGGTTACAGGCTGGCTGGCCAAGACGGAATTGTATTATGCGCCCTTTTGGAACATGGGGTTAGTGCCCAAATGGAAGCGTGCAACGTTTTCGATGTGGGCGGAGACGAACAGTGGGCCACGCCTTCTCATGGCTTGGCTTAGCTTGTACAACTAATACAAACACATAAGAACATAATCATGAAGCATAAATATAAATAAAACTATTAAGATTTTGTTTGGTTCTAGAAAAATGGATTTTTAATGCGTCAATATATTTGAATTGCCTTGTAAGCTCAACACTAAGGCCAACACATTTCTTAATTTAGCATTAAATTAGGTCAAAATTCTGTCCTTTTTCAGGACAATTTTTCAAAATGATT
This sequence comes from Aplochiton taeniatus, assembly GCA_017639675.1. Lineage (NCBI taxonomy): Eukaryota > Metazoa > Chordata > Actinopteri > Galaxiiformes > Galaxiidae > Aplochiton > Aplochiton taeniatus. The sequence continues at coordinate 34,132,025 of CM030174.1, read as the reverse complement.
GAAAAATAAAATTGTATTTATTATAAGAAATGCAGGTATTTCACCGAGAAAATACAACCACTACTTTACATACGTTCCCCACTGCCCTAAATAGGCGTGCAATGATATGAAAAATAAACTGAAATATTATTTTATTATAAAGATTGGATGGGTCTCTCAACCTTACAAAAAATGGTCCCAATTTTCTCCATCTTCTCCATAATTCATTGGAACAGAGCAGCCATCTGGCTCCTTTGTCCAACTGGCTCGTGCCGTTCTCGTGCCCCTCATATCAGCGGGGCCGCACGAGGTAGGCCTCTCAATGCCCATGAGAGATCCAACATTCAAAAATCGCGCCATAAAGCAGACTGCCCCGCACCCAAGGCTATTTTACCTTTTATTTGCTTGGCAAAATACAGAAATCCCACTGTCTTGAAGAAACATAAGCCTATGCAGCCGTTGGTTTACATTTCTAAAAGCCCTGGATGCAGGTTTAAGTTGATATATAGGCTTGACGTGAGGACATGATTTCAGCCAATGCATGGAGCACGAACCGAGTGGCTTCGGGTGATAAACATAAATATGTTGTTATTGGCCAAATATCTTTCCATCCTGTGACGCTATAGGTTCACCTAAAGACTATGCTTCATGACAACAGGGACAAAAAGTTTGGGCACCAGATGTGAAGCCTTCCTTTGAGCTTGGGTTTTGGCTTGGGTATTTAGATATCTATATTCTGTCTGGGACGTCCGTCGATTGACGAAGGCATGGCATGCAAAGGCTTTTTTTTCATGAGTTCAAAAGCTGATTACGCGAGGGGGCTAGATGCTTCATGCCATTGGCATTATATTATTAAGAAGCCAAGCCTGCTTGCTTCTGACGCATCACTAGTACCCGTCTGGACCACTGTCGAATATTTTATTGCGTTGTGCATCTCCTCTGTTCCATAGTTGTTTTACGTTGCTTTTTAAGGTTAAGCAAAAAAGTGTTTGAAAGTAACGTTTCCTCTGAAAAAGACACGTTCATAAAAGTACATGCTCTCCAGTCTTCATTTTAGATGACTTCTAACACCTTGTGTTCCCGCGCGTCCTTCCCTTATCCATATGTCCAACAAGCACCCGGCTCGTTCCATTCTCCTTTTCAGCATGCACCTTTTTGAGCTCGTTCAGTTTTCTCAAAGAAATATATCAAACTAACTATTCCACTGTGTTTATGATTATAATTTTATATCAGCTAGAATGCCCCCCATTGTTTTGCATTCTTATATCTTATAATATTATATGTTACATCAGTACATTAGGGTAGCCTACGTTCTCGATACCAGGAAGGTGTGCAGATGCTATGCATTTAAATTTGGGATGAAGGTTGGTTTTGTCTTCCTTATCTCAAAATGTTTTTCCCTTTCGACATGATGGGCATCAGAAATGCTCGGTAAAACCAACTTATGGACAAAATAGTAGCGTCCCCTTGGCTGTTCAGCCGTGTTAAAGTTATAGACCTGTTCATAATTTCCCTCTATGCTGGCAGATGCTTTGTGGAAAGGGCGTTGGTTTATGCTTGGGAAGCTGTTTGGCAAATCTTCCAACCTTGCAGGTCTTTCAGTCCCAATGCCACACAAAGGAGTGCTCTCACCCATTGATCAAGTAAGAACTCCAAAAGCTAAAACATTTTACACTAACACAAACAATTTCAAATGTAATTCCCCTCCATTCACCTTCATGCATTATTTATGGTTATGGGGTAGTATTTGTATTTTAGATAAAAGGCTGGTGTCATGCACTTTTATGCATCAACACCCTTTTTTGCTTGTACAAATAAAGTAAAAATGGATCATTCATTTGTTAGCCGTTCCTAAGCCATAATGATCGTTAGGTTATTTTAAATTTCTCAAAGTAGGTCAAAAGACCACACATGGTCAACATTGTTCTCAACCAAGATAGGGAATGGCATATGGAGAACTTGGATATGGCAAATTCACAGCTTATTAAGAAATGTACGTAGGTAAAATATACATATATATTTATTTTGCTCGTATATATCACGTTTTTTCTCCGCTACATACAAGTATGGTTGCTTTATGTACTGACCATATGTGCTGCTGTATCTGACATACAAAACAGATCCATTTTCTGTTTTGTAAAATAAACTAAATCCTGGGTCCGCTCACTTCTAGCTGCTGTGTGTAATTATATTTATTCATATTTAGTTTGTATTATTCAGTCATAGGGAAGCAATATAGCCTACTTAGCTTTGGTTTTACACTGCTGATGCAGTCCTGATTGCTCCAGTACTTGGTTCCCAATCAGTAAAACAAACATGAGAAGCCAGGAAACGTTTTGGACAAAGTACTCCAAATATTCAAAAGAACAAATACTGCCATCCTGTCTGAAATCTAAAATCTTTCAGTTTAAGTTCCGCATTAAAGCACATCGTTTCATTTGTTTGTGGTGCCTGTCCTTGACTCTTGTACGCCTCCATTACCCAGGGCATGTTACCAATATTAGAGATACTCCGTCTCGCACAGCTCATCAGCCCTCCATTCTCTACCCGACAGGGTTTAGCAACGTTCACTGAATGAGGACCAACATTAAGGAGTGGGGCCCCACTCTCTGCTAAGGTAGATAAGAACGTGTACAAACCAACCCGCCCACGTCAATGTTCTTTATGAAGTGGACGGATAAGGACAGTTGACTTAAAAAAGCAGGACATCTAGACCGTGATTTAGAATAGAAGGATGTCATTGGAATAAGAATAGAACACAACATGGACACCAGTCTAGATCAACAAGAAATGTCCTCATTTCCTCTTTTTACAGAGACAGCAACCGTTATCAGAGGAGATACAACCGGATCTGGATCCCAATTATCAGAGAAGACACAACCAAATAGATCCCAATTATCAGAGAAGACACAACCAAATAGATCCCAATTATCAGAGAAGACACAACCAAATAGATCCCAGTTATCAGAGAAGGCACAACCAAATAGATCCCAATTATCAGAGGAGACACAACTGAATAGATCCCAATTATCAGAGAAGACACAACTGAATAGATCCCAATTATCAGAGGAGGCACAACCGAATCTGGATCCCATGAAAAGATAGACATAGGAGTATACTACGTAATGCTGTCGAAGACCGGAATTGCCCCCAAATCCTTCACTAACATACCTGATAGAACATCATTATCTTATGCTCTCGAAACACACGGCTGATGGGCGATTAGAGTACCTATTTCTGCGAGCTTGACCAATTTACTCAAAACTAAAAACAAAGCTTTTCAACACACTTGGAGATCTCTGCAATACAAATTACCTTTGCAAAATATGTAAGTATTATAAAACTCTGAACAAAAGTTAAGTGTGGATTGCCTTTCCAAAGACTTTTGCTGATAAGCTGAATCCATGTGGCATTCCATTCAGAATGATTTCACTTTGTAAGTCGGGATACCATTTGCTGTAACAGTTATATCAGTTTATCTGGGTAATAACAAACATTGGTTAGAATGTTTTGTTTTAGTTTGGGATTTAAGAAACAAATACATTTGATACAATGAAATACAATATACAATATTCTGACAACACCTGATATTTTTATGTTCACAAACTCTTCAAACAGTGTGTCAACTCTGTTAAGTCTAATTTTAGGGTTTGTCCTTTAAACTTTGGCAATTAATTGCTGGAAGGTTGAATAAAAAAAAGGTGTATTTTCCAAATAAAAAGTAGTTTGCTTGTTTAGAAAAAAAAAAAAAAAAAAAAAATAGCTATATGCGAACAGGAAACAGGCTTATCTGGAGATAGATTGAGCATAGGGTTTGGCTTGGGTACAGCCAGCCAGCGTATCCATGGGTACAGCCAGCCAGTGTATCCATGGTGTCAAGCTTTAGCTGAGCGTGAGCCAATCCTCTCTTTGCAATGAACATGAACAGCAGTAGAAAGCCTGGGTAAACAGCCTGCATGGGGGTTAGGTGCTTCTTCAAATTGTTTTCATTGTTGTTTGTGGTGACCAATGTGTTAAGTAAATATGAATAATTGTCGGTTATAATACCGTTCTGTTGTTCAGAACTATTTGTTTTAAATACCTTATCAAATAAAAGATACAAAAGCCATGCAGATGCGTCTACTACTTTGTTATTTGTCAATGATTACATTTACATCACATCACATTGCTTCATTACATTTTAAAATAAATAAGAGAGGTAAATTACTTCTCAAATGCAACATAATCCAATGGAAACACTATGTTTTACTAGCCAACTAACAGATTCAATGACCTATATATAGCAAAAAGGAAGTGTATATGCAGTTTGCTATTAAATACATTTCTTTGAGGAAAACCAGAGGAACTTTGACTTGATATCTTGTTGAGAAATAACAAGGAACATTTCACATTAAGATGGTCAACAAGACACAAGTGGGTTTATGTACAAGTTAAAATTAAAATATGCATTTTATCACATATAAAGCTACATTAAATGTACAAAGGAACATGCCTTTGTTTGCTATTTGTCACCTTTCATGTGTTAATACCCATCTTTGCCATGGAGATTGGAAAGTTGAGCTTTTTTGGGGGGGGGCTTTTTCAATCTTCAATCTTAAACTGTGACCAAAAGTTGACACAAAAACATACTCAAGTTATTGCCTGGCTTGGTTTTTGATTAGTCTATAGTCTGAGAAGGAAAAACATTTGGAAACCCACCCTTTCCTTACTTTGGAGCAATGTTTAACCTGCTTCAAAAATTTATTATATGAATATTTGACATTCATACAAGCTGAGACTTCAACTGAGCTTTAATGTGTTTTCGATAGGCCGGTCAGGCAGCATATCTAGCCAAAACGGTAATGGGAAATGTTTAATTTAAAAACCTTAAACAAAGTTTTACACAGAAAAGTATTGAAGTTGCAAGCTGGTTGATCTGGATAAACAAAACTATCTTGCTTCACGCTCCAGTCAATCTAGAGAGATGGCCCATATGTCCCTAGGGTTTGGCTCGTGTCAGTCTCATGCCGTTTATTGAACTGGTTCAGAGAGACGCACGCGAACCAGTTACCCCAAAGCTCATTCAATGCAGCTTTGTTGTCGCTTGGGCTATGGGGTGTATTCCTAAGAATAAGGTGCACTCGCACCCATTTGAAACGGCTTGTTTTTCCAAACACTTTTAAACAAAATAAATAAATTGTTCAAATAGGATAATGAGATAGAACCGAGTAACAAAATGTTATGGTTGTAATTAAAAATTCAATTTGTCCAGATAAACTCGCTGACGTTCGGTAAACGACTAAAAGACCAAAATATAGGAGTAGTTCGAATTATCTATTATTTATAAAGACGCAGTTCACGCAGTTGAATTTAACATGCAGCATGTGTATCAAGCCCTTCTCAGATGCCCAAGCCTTCCTCTAAGGTGACCCCCCCAAAAATAATTTGACATTTCACAGCAGCCTATTCTTTAACAAAGGATCTCTGTCCGTTCATGCTTGCACAGATGGGTTACCCACGCCAATATATATATAGACAAAGAGTGTCCTAACTGTATAGCCCTAACTTGGATATTTTTTTGTCATCTCTTGGAGCCCTGGCGGTTCCAACCAGACATTGCTCGCGGCAGTTAATTGGGGCCCCAAGGGGCAACACAACGCGTGCAATAAGAACGCTATACCCATGCTGGGATAGACAAGCATTGTTCCACAGCAAACTGATGCTACAGACCAGGCAGCTTGCGCGAAGACGAATAAAGCCCATTTTGTTGTTTGTGTGTTTGTAGTTGTTTAGTGTCCTGTAGTTGATATATGCACTATAAGGATTTACGTGTAGACTACTTTATTAGAAAGCATTTCAAAGTGCTGTTTAATCGTATGTGACCTAAAGCCATTTTGGGTTGAAACTGTCTCTGGTAACGCCATAAAAGCCACACGTAATTCTGTTGGAGAGCTTGCCTTTCCGTTTGATTTAAAATATGTAAACATAGAAAGCTCATGTCAAACTGTCGCTCTGTTTGTATGAAACGAGAAAAAAATACGACCGTTAGCCACTATCTTTCACTTAACACTTAAATCCATTTACAAATCACTCTGAAAAGAGAAGCATTGTGTTGCTGGTCTCAAACCGTAGTCCCTTCCCCCATCCTCGTCCTGCAGATGGTATAGCCTAACGACGCTACATAGATGTGAAAAAAGCACATTGTTCCAACACATTTTTGGTGTTGTGGCACAAATCAACTGCAAGCATTGGTCTAGTTGACGCGGGGAAACGAAACGGTGCAGTGCATGCAGGGGTGGAAGAATTGGGGGTAGGGCGCAAGGGAGCACTAGCAGCCCATCTGTTGCGCAGACTTGGCGCGTGCCGAGCGCGTGAGTCCAACCACAGCAAAGCATTGCTGCAGCGCTGTTTAAAAGTTCTTCACATTAGCTCATAAAATATTTAATTCCGACTACAATGCAAATACATGGATATAAAAGCTGAATAACAATTTAAATGTTAACAATAACAGTCCAGTTATAACATTTCAGTCTTGACTCAATAAGCTTAAATATTGGTTAGTTCCACTTCAGTGCACCTACAAATAATAACTTTAAACATATTTTTACAATATACAAACCTATAGGCTATATAAATCTACTGTGCATCTAGCCACAACGAATTGTCACTCTCTCGTTGGGTCCACAGAGACCCCTCCCCCACGTCATGTTGGTTGTCACAGGTGAACTTGCACCACAGAGGGTTGAAAACATGTTGATGAGCCTTGCCTAGCGAATGTTAATCCATACATGGCGTGGCTTGGCTTTTTGTTGATAACTCTATATCAGTCTGCACGTGTTTAATCAGTTTCTGACGTAAAATGGCTGTATAGGCTCTATTAGCCAGAAATAACTGTTTAAACGTTAAAACGGATTTCTATATTAAATGTGTTTGTGGTTGTTTACAGATAATTAATAAAGACTGTGACAGAAGAACACATTTCTGAAGAACAATCATCTTATGAGTACATGTTACCTAACTGTTTTATTAGTGTAAGCCTATATGTTGAATAATAAAGTCCAACAAATAGCTTAATGTAATGTAGAATATAATAATATTTACATAGTAAATTACCTAATCTAACATATGATATTACATACATGTAAATCTAAACTGTAACTCGACTATCTTCATTACATTTTGTGGTTCTTGTTTGTGCATTCATTCATGTAAATAATTGAAATGCCACGATGCATCTACAATATACTGGACAACAATCAGGTTTGCATGCACACCGCATGCCACAGGTATAGACGCATCTCGTTCTCAGCCCCAACCATATGGCCTAGTCTGGAGCGTGATTCAGTCCCAGAGGCATTGCCCCCCTGTCACAAACCATCAACAGTAACCAAGAAGGTCCCTCCCCTTTCACGCGCAGGACCTCAATAAATAGGAGGCTCTACTGCTCTCCAGCACACTTCAGCTCAAGCAGCCTTGTAAAGCACAGCTCCCAAAACAAGCACAACTACAAGCCATCAAAATGACTCCCAGTATCACTGAGGCGAACCTGCCTTTTCCCGCACGTTCAACAGTTGCCCAGAGGAAGGAAGCAAACGAACTGAGAAAGGTAAGAAAAAGAATAATACGCAAAAAATATTTATAGCTTCACTCTATTTCTATAAATTCTGTGATTTTCAAGGGACTAATAGCTGTTTTTTATGCTTTTCCTTAGACATTAAAGCCTTTACTCGAAAAGAAAAGACGAGCACGCATCAACGACAGTCTTGGAAATCTGAAAACTCTCATCCTGCCACTCGTGGGTAAAGACAACGCCCGCTACTCCAAGCTGGAGAAAGCGGATATTCTTGAGATGACCGTTCGTTTCCTAAGAGATATGACATCAACCCCAGTCAAAAGTGAGTATCTTTTTTAGACACATTCGCTCGTATTTAATAAAATAATACATATTCATCTTTATTATATCTGATATAAAATCACTAACCAAACCTCTTTTTTATATTACCCAGGTTCAGAAGACGGTTACAAAGAAGGTTACAAAGCCTGTCTCCAGCGCGTCTCCGCTCTGCTCCCCAAAACAAGCCTGGACAAAGCAGCATGTCAGCGGGTCAACGACTTCATTCAGCAGTCCATGTCTGCTAACGTTACCCCGGCCTGTCAGAACTGCTGCGCACAGAGCACCAGAGCGTTCCCCCAGATTCAGCAAAGACTCCTGAGCCTAAAGTCCCACTTGAGCTCCAGATCTGACAGCCAGAGCAGCAGCGGCAGCAGAGCTCTGCCCAGCCCGGCCCAACCTGTGGCACAAGCGGCCAATGCAAACATGTGGAGGCCCTGGTAGTTTAGCTCCATGACGTTTTTTTTTAATGCATTAGATAATTTATTTGAGATTGGTATATATTATTTATTTATATTGTGTCTTACAGTCCAGAACAAAACTGATGTAATAGCATTGACATAAATTAGATACAAATGTGGACGTTTGTAAATTCAGAATCTGGCTGAAAGTGTATGCGCTCCAGGATAAGCCAGAGCTAAGCACAGATCTTTAAAGAACATGTAAAGTCTATGAACTTTGTAATATGCAATCCTCTTTGGGGTTTCAAAGACATGGGGTTGAAAACAACACATTTGTAAAACCCCAAGGGTTATTTTACGTGAGGTTTGCGCTATTGACTTAAGTATTTTGGTCTGTGCAAAAGAATAGTCGGTAAACACTATGTGTTAAGTAGGTATGCATTATTTATTTAAAGAAACATTAACTTGTACTGCTTCCGATGTTTTGTCATTCATATTTTGGTTTCAATAAAAAAAACGGTTAAAATGAATTATTTGGTCATTGTTGTGGATATATTTTTTGCTTGATATTTATTTACAGAATTGTATTGATCATTATTTCCTAGAAGTTCACAACCAAGCTTTGACTGGCTTATGCCATAAGCTACCATACATTATGATTTGATGGTTGATGAATTGAATGCAGACCAAATAAGATAACTGAAAAAGCAATGTGTAAAGCCATCTACATATAAATACGTTGACAGTTTTAACTGTGAAATAATATTAGTATAGATACATAGCGATTTGTGCAGCTGTTGGACCAAGGCAGTTATATTGTATTGTTAAGCGCCTCTGTTCCCGCCGTTTTCGAAGGAACAAGGGGGAGGTTTCAGGATCTATTATTTAATGTGGTCTGAAATATTCATTATAACATATTCAACAAAGACTAAGAGATTGAACAACATATATAAACCATCCAACAAACGCAGGTGAATGAATTCCTTATACTTTTTTGTTTTGTATTATTTGAGCCCATATGGACATTCTTTGCTGAATGTATTTTAAGTGTTTCATTCAACCTGATCTCCGTGCAGCATTGTGTAACAAAGACAGGAGATCAATGGCAATTTTCATTTAACGCCCATAAACTCTTCGGTTTGTAAGACGTTTTAAAACAAACCAAAAACCTTTTCACACATTTAAGTCACAAACTAGTGATATACAACATGTGTAAAGGCATGCACAAATGAAAGACTGGAGATCACAAGTGGAAACGCAAAGATCTGTCTCAAAGGGTATCATTCCGAAAGGAGAGGGCTCTTTTCTTTGCCTGTCTCAGGTCACACTATACTAGATATATAAGCCTAAACATTTTTAAGAGGACCGTCCTGCAAACAAAGTCATTAGGCTATAGCTTTTTCTTTGCTTTTCTGGAGTTATTTATGCGGGCCAGTTAGCCTGTAGATAGGTCAAGTTCATAATATTAAATGACCACTGGAAACAACTCCCACCATTTACTGAAACGATACTGTCGTAATGCTTCTGTTGGACATTTTATTTAAACCATGCATGAGTTTAAACCTTTTCAAACGTCTTAATGAATACTGTTTAGTCTGATGCTCATTTTATAATGGTCGGATCAATTTCCTGTTGGCACTGTACCTTGATTCCTTGCATACATATGCAAGTGATAGGATTTAAATAAAAAAGATTGACAATAATAGATTATTCAAATGTAGTTATTTTTCTAGTTATTTGAGTCTTTCAGTGTTATCACAATTATAGCTCTTTCCATATAATATGACCATTTCAAAATACATAGGACAGCGTACTATAATATCCATTATGCTATAATCCTTAATGAGCCCTTTAGAATGCAATATTGGCTATATAAACAATTTGGATGGAGAGCAAACTACTGAGTCCATGCAGACAACTTAGTCGACATTGCCTCTTTTTTTTTTCTTGACAACAATATTTCTAATTATTTCACTAAACTATTAAGTCTGATCCTTTATGTTTTAGGTGCATTCGACATTTATCTTTCCAATAGTCTATTGACATATGACGCACCTTAACTGTTCACACATGGTCGAAAGCAAGTAACATAATTACTACTAACAACTACTCCAAAGCACTGGAAGACACAGCAACTACCACATATAATTTGAAAATGCAATCAAACCACAAATAAGGATATATTAGGTTAATATTTTAAACTGGATGTTAGATTATGGGGTTGGCATCCACGAGCCATTGGTAGTGCTAGCAGGATGAAAACTGCAACAGATCCAGTTGTATAATGGGTCCTTCCTTATAGAGTGTAGAACCAGCACTGGCAATTAATGGAAACAGTAAAATCATTGAGAAAGTTGTTTTCCAACAACTAAGTTATTTCTTAGTCACCACTGGCTGTTATGATACCTTCCAATAAGGATTTTGAGCAATCATAACACTGAAACTGCTCTTATGAGGTTTTAAAGGTCCTCCGTCCAAACACTGACCCTGGAAAGATTTTCCAACTTGGTGGTTACTGGATCATAGCACTGTTTCGGATTCTGCTGACATACAATTTCTTCTAGAAAGATTGGAGAAGTGGGTTGGAATGTCCGGAGCAGTCTAAAACTGTTTTAAGTCATGTAAACAGGAACTGCTGTGTGTCCATTGGCAACTATGTATCTGAGCTAACATGTGGAGTCCCGCAGGGCTCAATTTTGGGGCATTTCTCTATTCAACCTTTACATGCTCCCACTAGGCCAAAATATGTGAAATAACAATATCGCCTACCACAATTATACAGACAACGCTAAATAAACATATGTATGGCCTTTTCATCAAATGAACACACCATGCTTTAGAATCACTGTCAGTGCATTGAGCAAGTCAATGAGTGGATGTACCAGAATTTCCTCCTGCTAGATAAAGAAAAACTGAGCTAATTATCTCTGGTGCTAAAGAGGAAAAGCTAAAAGTTAGCAAACACCTTGAGTCTATGTCTCTGAAAACTAAAGACCAAGTTAGAAATATTGGTGTCATCATTGACTCAGACTAAATTTCAACAGCCACATCAACCTGGTAATAAAATCAGCCCACTATCATCTCATGCAAGACTCAGAGGACTCATGTCCCAACAAGACTTAGAAAAACTCATGCATGCATTAATAACGAGTAAGCTGGACTACTTGCAATGGTCTTCTCTTAGGCCTTCCTAAAAAAATATAAACATATAACACCAGTTCTCAGATCAGTACACTGGCTCCTGTTTGTCAGGAAAATGATTTTTAAAATCGTTGCTCACCTAGCCTAGAAGTCACTAAATAATTTGGGACCAAAATACATCACTGACATGCTAATACAGTATGAACCTCTAAACCCCTCAGGTCCTCTGGAACAGTTATCTTAATTGTTCCCAGTCTGAGAAAGGGGAAGCAGCCTTTAGCTACTACGCAACAAATAGCTAGAACCAATCTCCAGAAGATCAGAGGTCTTACTCCAGGATTCGACTACTTTTACCAGATTAAAAACGTATATGTTCTCGTTTGCATTTAGCAGAATTTTTTTTGCAACTTTATTTTTCTTGTTTCATTTTTTTTGTGATCTATCGATCTTTTCTTTTATTTTCTTCCTTTTATGCTTTTGATCACCTTGTGTAAAGCTAATTGGATTCTGCATGAAATGTGTTTATGCAAATAAAATGAATTTGATTTGAACACTGTTTTCAACACACTAAACGTAGACTATCTTTCACACAACATGCATCAATCTTGTGGTAGGAGAATTCACCCATGATGGAGGCTAAAAATTCGAGAAAAAACTAGATGCAAACAACTCATCGGTCCATTTTTGTTTAGTAGACTAAATACACTTTAAAATAAATAGAATAACATTCGTAATGCTGCAGGCAAAAGAGAGTCACTGTTCATTCCCACAAGATCTACCATACTTTCATAAATTCTCTATCGAATATTCTCAGACAATGACTGATCCTTGTCATTGTAGCGTGCACAGATGGGGTACCCACGCCCAAATTTGATGAGAGGACAAAGGGCGACTGTACCCACAGGCTCCTAAATGGATAGTCTAAAGTCTCAGACCGCCGTTCAAACCGATGGCCAAGGTGGGGGTACCAGTCGCGCGTGCCTGCAAGTGTGCGCACTCATTCATTGCAACGCTTCGCGTTTGGTTTTGCAGCAGCATTTGCCTGGCCCAGATGTAATCTCGGGATTGATGTTGCACCTAAGTATGTGCATCATTATAATTTATTATACGTTGGAACGTTTTACATATATATCATAGCTTCATAAAACGTTTTTGCTTTTGGCAGATGTGCATGCGGGAGCTTTTTTGGTTTCGTCCTCTGCAGCAAATGTATTTATTAGCCAATTTGGATACATTTACGCTGCTGTCTTCAGATTTGGAGAAGTCTTAAGATATTAGGACCTATATGACTTATGCATAAATTCGACGAATAAATAAACATTTCCAGCACATGCAGCCCTCAGTTCTGTTCTTGTTAAACCTCACCCTCACCAGCTGGAGCCTATAGCGTTCCATTACCATCAATAAACAACAACCAACGCATGATGGCTTGGACGCTAGAAACCATTGAAGAGTCAAGCCAAAGCAGACAGCAATATGGAGACGCTTTTTGGGCGACCGTGAGAAGTATAGTAACAAGTAAACTGCATAGCACACCAACGGGGGCCAATGTTACAGGACCGGAACGATAGGTTGGTGGGGGTGGATGCAGTTTCTGAGGCACGAGGAGGGAGAGAGCGATAGAGAGGGGCTGGGGTGAGGGGGGCTACACTGGGTTAAGGGTTGGGAAGTGACGCCCATCTGGTCCCTGTGGCGCGTGCTGCGCGCGTGGTTCCCATGAGAGCAGTGCAGTTAGATGCTCTGTTAATTCTATAGGCTGTGTGGGGCACCAATCGAAAAACTAGTCATGCAATTCATACATGAACAATACAATACATTTCGAAAATGTGGAAGAGGAATTCTTCTTAAAACATAGGCCTACTTTTCAAACATCAATCAGTTGAACTAAACTTATTCTGCAGTAGTTCGAAGGACACCAGCAATATTTAATAAAAATGATTTTATTATGTGCATTGTGTTGAAATCTTTCATACTGTGTTTTACAACGTCAGTTTACACAACCCATCCTGAAAGAACAAAGAAAATATGTTTAGGTTTAAGTTGTTTGTAAATGCCTGTCTCGTGTACCAAAATAGGTTACAGTATCGTGCCATATGCCATAAAGGATATTATTATATATTATTTGTAAACACCTAACGCCCTCTCATAAAGTCCCGTGCCCCACCCCCACCCACCCACCCAACAGCCGTAACAGGTACCATCACCCTCCATCAGAAATCGGACGTCAAACACAACGAAACTATTGTTGATCAAATTATGCTAGCAGATGTTACTTGAAAGTAGCGTGGCTTGGGTATGACATTAGAATAATATACATCAACGATGAAACCAACTAAACCTGATACTTCTAGCGCCCCCTACAGGCCAACAATCCTGACCCGCTGTCCAGCCTTATTTCAAACACCAGCATTGTAATATTTTCGATTTTTTCTCCAATATGTTAATGGTTAACAGAATGCATGTTCTTGATTGTTACATTTGTAAATAGTAACAGCTGTACAAAATGTTCATGATATGTAATTCATTTAATATATGAAAGCTCATGCAAATACAAACACATTTCTCTATGTGTCTGACATAAATTAACAATGGCTTACTAAAACTCATGATCTGGTTACAAAATAAGTAATTTAATATCCTATGAGGATGAATGGGTTCTCTCTGGCAACCTTCTGCTGTGCGTAATTACGCATGTCGTGTTCTTATGGGGAAATACTCAATTCTCATTCAGAAATAAGGCCAAATGTAACGTTCCCTAATATTGTTATCCGCCCTAAATACTTTTTACATGACCTTCTAAGAATGAAACTAACATTTTAGGACTGTGGTTAGTAGCTACATTTGTGAGGCATTCACTAAGGACAGTGTAGGCCTACGCGGTGTTTTGCGAGCTGTTTAAAGGCAAATCTTGAGACAGACACGCACTATAGTTGTCACGCTCGGATTATGTGGGAAGAACAGATGGTTATCTTGCTAAATGTGATGCTTTCGTCTTTCATATGCAGAGGTCCTCAGTTAAAATCATTTCATAGTGGCTTGGGGGCGTGCTCGTGACGCACGTGCCTGACGCCAACGACCTCCATATATACTGCAGCCACTGGCCGTGAGACACATTCACTCAAAGATCTATTCTATACAGGATCATCTCCTTCTTCCTGCGTGACTCAAAATGACTCCCAACATAACCTCCGAACCAGTCCTCTCCTTTGCTCCTCGGCTAACCGTGGCGGGGAGAAAAGATGCGCTCGAACTGAGAAAGGTAAGAAACAAAAAGAGATACCTTCACAAGCATACATGTTGCCTATAAGCTCTGGTAGTCATCCGTCAGAAAGCTTTCAATGATTATATTATAAATGTTTATTTTTCTTCCTTTCAGACTATGAAACCTTTGATGGAAAAGAGAAGGCGGGCACGTATCAACGACAGCCTTAACCATCTGAAAAGTCTAATTCTCCCGCTCACTGGCAAGGATGTAAGTTATACCAGAACACTCCCAATTTTTTGACTCATACTGTCTAACAAACATACTCAGGATTATTGTCTTAGTACGGTTGTTTAACTATTGTTTATTTATTTTGTCCAGAACTCTAGGTACTCGAAGCTTGAGAAAGCAGGCATTCTCGAGATGACAGTGAACTTCCTAAGTGATATTCCCGCCGCTCAGACTAAAGGTTCAGAAGACGGTTACAAAGAAGGTTACAAAGCCTGTCTCCAGCGCGTCTCCGCTCTGCTCCCCAAAACAAGCCTGGACAAAGCAGCATGTCAGCGGGTCAACGACTTCATTCAGCAGTCCATGTCTGCTAACGTTACCCCGGCCTGTCAGAACTGCTGCGCACAGAGCACCAGAGCGTTCCCCCAGATTCAGCAAAGACTCCTGAGCCTAAAGTCCCACTTGAGCTCCAGATCTGACAGCCAGAGCAGCAGCGGCAGCAGAGCTCTGCCCAGCCCGGCCCAACCTGTGGCACAAGCGGCCAGTGCAAACATGTGGAGGCCCTGGTAGATTGGACTCTTTTAAATGACCCTGCATTTCAAGTTAAACTATACTGTGTGTTATGTAGGTCTACGTGTACAACTTGTCTATATGAAATGTTCATGTGGATATAATTTAGCCCTAAGGAACCATTGTGTTAAGCTATAATTTCATAGATTTATCACATTTATTGAGTATTATATACTTACATATATTTATTTTGCGCGCGAGCTTCTGTTGTCCTGTAAATTGACAAGTTTAGACAGCCGTATTTTTCGAGATCTGCATGTTATGTATCTTCGCTTTATTTAGCTCTCGTGAAGCTAAATGATTAAGGGCTGGTAAAAACGCCCAGTAAAACCCAAAGGGTTATATTTGATGTATGGATTTGCCTTGTACGCCTTTCGGGGTCTGGGTAGATTAACTTTGTTAACACATTGTGTTGTTATCATGAGTATCTCTGTTTTAGAGAGATGTTTTTTTCCCCGTGTTGCTATTGCAAATTGTTGTACATATTTGAAACTAATAAAACTAGATTTAGCAAACTCTTATTGTCTTTTATTGTATTTGACTATTGACCGACTTTACAATGCTTTATAGGCATTAGGCCCACTGTTTCAGAAGTGAAATCAATGCTTTGAGAAAACGGTAGTCTAATAGTTTTATTCTTATAGAAGA
The DNA here is from genome assembly GCA_017639675.1 of Aplochiton taeniatus. NCBI lineage: Eukaryota > Metazoa > Chordata > Actinopteri > Galaxiiformes > Galaxiidae > Aplochiton > Aplochiton taeniatus. Next base: position 34,115,986 of record CM030174.1, on the reverse strand, counting down.
TGCACTGGTGTTGTAAAAAAAAAAGAGTACTCATAAGATGGATGGCAAAACTCAATATTAGGCAGACGTTGTTCTTCGATTTAAAATAAGGGCTCTTTGCGCAGGCAGGCCAGCTGGAAAGCCCACGCTGCAGCAAATTAGTTGGACTACTACGCCCCTGCTGACAATACATGAATACGTTCTCTACTAATGTTAGGGGCGCTGCTGCCCTCTAGCGGTTTTAGTTGGTAATACCAACGGCAATACCAACATGCTAAAGGCACGTGAAGGAGAAGACAAGGCTGTCGGAGTTTTTTTTTGCAACATGAAATAAACATGCGATGTTTTTCATTATTTGTGATTGGGAAACAGTGTTCCATTATAACATTTTTGTGTGACCGCTGCCACTGTGCATCTTATGGCCGCTTGGTAAAACATTCATATGTCACGAATAAGACAAACGTGACGTCACTAAACTTCTGTCAGTACACGGGCAAGCATTTGCATTGTTTTAGAGAGGATGTCAAACTTTTCAAATAAGTCTGAGGAAACCTGCCTGCCAGTATTCCTATCATACACCGCGCAGTCGTATCCTTACTCGCCCAGACTGATGAATCATGTATGGGTGCAGTCATTTACTTGCAGATGTCGCATGCAGTGTCCCATAGTGCTGAATCAAGAGCATAACAAATACCTATAATTCTTTTAAAATGAAATGTTCTTGAAGTAATTATTATGATAATCCTGATTTATTAGGGAAAATGAATTTAGCTTAAATAGATACTCTTTTTTTTTTTGCTGACCCTCGTCTTTCCTTATTGCACCAACCTCAAAGCTAATTCTCTCTCGGTCTACAGACAACTCAGCTATAGCCAGTCATCTCTGGATTCTCGCGCCAGTAGGACCAAGACAAGCGTCAGAGGACCCTGGCACTATGTCGGTATCACAATCTCTTGTCGAAACGTCCTCCATCCAAATATGCAGGTACGATGAATGCTACAATTTAATTTGTTCTTTTTTTTTTTTTGGTTAGACAGAACAAATCTTGCCCACATAAAAAACGTCATTGGAATATGGAACCTTGCCTACTACCCAAAGTTCTCATTTGAGAGCAGATAATATGCTTCCGTTTCTGTAATACTAGACTTTGGTCAATATTAGGCTACCATAAAGCAAAAGAGTGAACGATTCTGAACCAACGATGGCCTTTGTGAGACAGAGGCTAGTAGCATTATTTTGCCGTGCACGGTATAACGTATTGCCCAGATCTCAACAACGAACCTTACCTAAGATGAGCACCAATGTAAACAAGGACATAAGGTCAACATTTGCTAAGTAAGTTTACCCGCTGTAACTCACTGATGTTAGATTTACATTAAAAACTGCTCCCCAGAATATGCGCGGAACTTCCCTGACAGAGAACACTGATGTTGTGTTTCTATTTTCCAATGATTGGTTTTTCGAAATTCCGAGTAACAACAGACAGTTCTAAGCAATACTTCCCTTAATGTAATATAGGCAAGCCGTAGAATTTGTATATGATTTGTGCCTGTAATAGACAGTACCGGAAATTCCTGAACAGTATTTCGCTTATATTGATAGTGTAACGGTCGCCGCAGCTAATATTTACATATGATAAAGCTGATGTGGGATTAGCCGGCTGAAGCTGTCGTTTAGCGGAAGTGCGACTCGTCGTCTTAAAGGCATATAAGGTTTTCACTTGCACCAAAACTGTGCCCTCGAAATGCAATGGCATGGGAAAGCTTATTGAACTGTACAAATGTAGGATCATCTAATAGGCTATATCTAATCATTTGTTTTACATTGTTGTTAACCTTCCGATTGTGTTGGGGTTAAATTTGACACATTTCCAAGTTCAGATATTTCAAACACAGGCCTACCTACATACCTTTTTATTTTATTATTATATATATATTTGTATATCATAAGAAGGTTTCATTACATCCTCAACAACACAACAAGCCAATTTATTTATTTGTTCTCATTTTTACAAAAAGCTTAATGAACAGTTTTGCTACATCTGTGGTATAGGTGGAATTTGACCTAGAGGCGAATGTCTGTTATCCATGGAGTGGTATGCAGCAGGGAAATATGGATTATAATCAGTGCTCTTATCAGTGCTTGATACATTTAAACCCGGGTTGTATTTGACCTGCTAACACTATAGGTGTACAGATTAGGATGGTTAAATGGCCATTTAGCAGTTTAAACATGAACACCGTGTTTTTGCCCTTAGACCTAAGACACGGGTGTGGAGTAAATATGTTTATTTTCTCAAATCCTGATATAAGCTTCTGAGAGGACAACCTCATTGTATAAGATTATTATTATTATTATTATTATTAATATAAGTATTATTATAAGTATAGGCTGGAGAACAATACACTGAGCTGAGGCATGGTACATCCTCATCATGTTTGATACAGCGGGCTACCACTAGATTGAGCTGTGAGTCAGTGTATGGAGAGAGTACATAGACATTGAGGGTTCATTGTGTGTGCATGCACTTGGGAGTGTTGGAAGTGCATTTCTTTGTGCTTGGGATTGTGTTTTAGAGTGTTTGTGTGTTTGCTTGCTAACGTGTCGTTTTTTTAATGTATACATATCTCTGTGACCAAGTGACAAGGGCTAGGCTGGGTAACCCTGTGTGTGTGTGTGTGTGTGTGTGTGTGTGTGTGTGTGTGTGTTTCATATCTGTCTCACTAGGCACAGTGTGTGCTGTTCATTTGCAATGTTAAACCCCTCTTTAGTGCTTCCCTATGAGGATATAATACTTCCCATCCTCTTCCATACAATGGGACCTTTTCTATTAACAAGAAGGATGATTCTGGAGCGGGTGACATGTTTCTTATGCTGTGCCCATCGCAGGTGAAGTTAAACTGTGTTTTGGGATTGATTTACCTGCTTTGGTTAATATTAAGATTTTTCGTGTTTGCCATCAAACTGGAAGTGGTAAAAAAGGGAGGGTTTTTAGACAGGTTTATGCCATGGGTAACTGATGTGAACAGACTGAGTTGTTTGTTTAGGTATTATTATCATCTCTTTACAGCCAGCAGATTGTTGTGGTGTGAATTTCCGTGGCAGCAGTGGGGGTTAACTTTAAGGAGCTGCACTGTGATTTGCGGTGTTGGTTATAAATCAGTTAATGGAATAGGCACGTACACATGACCCACACCCAATGAGGATAAAATTAAATGAAAAATAGAATACATTTGGTTTATTATAGATTTGTAGGATGGGAAACTGCATCTGAGGCTGACGTGTCAAGAAAATAAGAAGCAATGTATTGGTTGATTACAGACAGACACAAGTCATGAGTTAATATTACACTTATTATATCAAAAACAGTGGCAAGTTAAGGTGACCATTAGGTGACAGTGGACTTCCAACTGCACTGTTGTGTCTAAATGTCCGTTTGTACTACAGTGCTGCTTATGGTGTTCTGTTCCAATGACTGAATACGAATCCTAACTCAGGTTTGTTTTCAATACCATTGTCTCTATCGTATTTATTCAAACTTACCTAACCAGAATCTTTCAAGAAATCTATTCATCCCATCCTAAAAGGCATGTCTTCATAATAATATCTTGCCTATCAACTGTGGTGGGGGTGTCATGGCAACTCACTCTGAGAGAACAGCTTTCATTGGCTGAGAGCCCCTGAGGTCATACGTTAGTGGGCGGGTCCAGAGCTGGTTCTGTGGGTCAGAATGGCAGAGGCGGGAACAGTGATGTCACGAAATGATGTCACAGAGCATGTTACAGTACTAAGGAAATGGAGATGGCTTGTTCAGAAAGAGAGTGACTAAGAGAAAGAGATGTCACTACAGGAACACATTTGTGGCTGAACATTTAGTGAACGGGAGAGAAAAGAGGGTTATTGTTTTTAGAGGGAGCAGGAGAGAGAGAGAGTATATGTAATGGTTATATTCAAGAAAAGGAATAGGCCTAGATAGAAAAATACAAGACAGTATGTTGTTCTTTATTTAACATTATAACTTATGTAAGTATATTTGATGGTGTATCATGAATGGTTGATTAGTTATTTTTGCCAACACAGATGCAATTTCAGTTTTGATATCATTATTGGTAGTTTAGAGATAGCACATTGGCAGAAAAAGTTGTATTTTAGTGACTAACTATCTTTAGGGGAAGGGGTAGTTTAGTGACGTGCTTTCTATAGGGGGGAAGCCGTAGTTTAGTGATTATTAGTAAGGCTAGTTACTGGTGGTGGTTGAGTGATAGACTTTGTAGGCTTAGTGGTTTAGTGATAGACTTTGTAGGTTTGGTGGTAGTTTAGTGATAGAATTTGTAGGCTTGCTGGTAGTTTAGTGATAGACTTTGTAGGCTTGGTGGTAGTTTAGTGATATACTTTGTAGGCTTGGTGGTAGTTTAGTGATATACTTTGTAGGGGACATTGTGTGGCCATGCTGTGCTTTAAGCCACCCAGGGTCAAAGAGAGGCCTCTGCAGGGAAGCCAGGTGAAGAGCCACAAGTTCAGCAAGGATGTTGTGGAAATGGGGCCCAAGCAACAGCTCTGCAGGTACACACACACACACACACACACACACACACTCACTAAACACACACACACGGTAGCATTAGGTATGGCTCTGTTACTATGTTATACCACCATCAAATCCACATTGTTTCTTTGTCAGATGCAAGGTATTCTTGTTTTAAATTATTACTGCACGCCTGTTGGTTGGTGGCTATTGGATTATGTTTAGTGCAAGTACCCAATGCTGTTGTATTGTAGATATTTAGTGTCCAATGCTATTGTATTGTAGATATTTAGTGTCCAATGCTGTTGTATTGTAGATATGTAGTGTTCGATGCTATTGTATTGTAGATATGTAGTTCCCAATGCTATTGTATTCTAGCTATGTAGCGGCCCAATGCTATTGTATTGTAGATATGTAGTGTTCAATGCTATTGTATTGTAGATATTTAGTGTCCAATGCTATTGTATTCTAGCTATGTAGCGGCCCAATGCTATTGTATTGTAGATATTTAGTGTCCAATGCTATTGTACGGTAGATATGTAGTGTCCAATGCTATTGTATTGTAGATATGTAGTGTCCAATGCTATTGTATTGTAGATATTTAGTGTCCAATGCTATTGTATTGTAGATATGTAGTGTTCAATGCTATTGTATTGTAGATATTTAGTGTCCAATGCTATTGTATTGTAGATATGTAGTGTCCAATGCTATTGTATTGTAGATATGTAGTGTCCAATGCTATTGTATTGTAGATATGTAGTGTCCAATGCTATTGTATTGTAGATATGTAGTTCCCAATGCTATTGTATTGTAGATATGTAGTGTCCAATGCTATTGTATTGTAGATATGTAGTGTCCAATGCTATTGTATTGTAGATATGTAGTGTCCAATGCTATTGTATTGTAGATATGTAGTGTCCAATGCAATTGTATTGTAGATATGTAGTTCCCAATGCTATTGTATTGTAGATATGTAGTGTCCAATGCTATTGTATTGTAGATATGTAGTTCCCAATGCTATTGTATTGTAGATATGTAGTGTCCAATGCTATTGTATTGTAGATATTTAGTGTCCAATGCTATTGTATTGTAGATATGTAGTGTCCAATGCTATTGTATTGTAGATATGTAGTGTCCAATGCTATTGTATTGTAGATATGTAGTTCCCAATGCTATTGTATTGTAGATATGTAGTGTCCAATGCTATTGTATTGTAGATATGTAGTTCCCAATGCTATTGTATTGTAGATATGTAGTTCCCAATGTCCCCGTAGAATGTGACACAACCGTGTCTCTGCATGGGGTTAAAGGCATGGGATAGTGTGAACAAAATATAATACAGTAGTTCAAGTAATTCAACCTGAGTACATCTCACAGACCAGCATTGTTGCTCCCCACTCCCCCAGACTAGTTGTGTCAGCGTTGCACTACACCTGACAGGACTGGAAGGTTGGCATTCCAAGGATCGCTCACATATTTCCCCCAGGTGTTTACCTGGGCCTGGAGGTTACCAAAAAGCCATAGTTGGGTCATACTGATAAGTTGTTGTACCCTTATCTCTGTGTGTGTGTGTGTGTGTGTGTGTGCGCGCGTGTGTGCGTGTGTGTGTAAAGATGTGACTGTGTAGTACTGCCCTTTAGTCCATTTAGGTAAGTGTTCGGATCACGCTCAAATGCTATCCCAGTATATTCACTGGCAATGTCGTGGTGACCCCCTTGTGCTTCAGTATCACGCTGATGCTAACAGCAATCTGTTTATTCTGCTATGCTAATGCTGAGAGAACTAGGGTTAACAGCAACAGTGGTCCAGGATCATCCAGCATGCTAATGCTAAGGGTCCTGTGTTTAAAGTGATAGCTCCACTTTTTGGGAAATTACCTTGTCCCTCTAGTCAGACGAGATGACCGATATCAATCTAATGATTGTTCATCCAATAATGAGTTAATTAGGTAGATAAATGTAGCCCAGCTTTGCCTCAATGGCTCTAAGCCATTGGTCGCTACTGTTTAACTCTGCTGCTTCTAAAAAACCTGTCATGCTCCTGTGTTTAACTGAGCTCCAGGATAACTCAGCAAGCTAACTCTTAACGGTCCTGTGTTTAATGGTGCTCCAGGATAACCCAGCATGCAAAATCTAACTATCCTGTGTTTACCTGTACTCCAGGATAACCCAGCACGCTAACTCTAACTATCCTGTGTTTACCTGTACTCCAGGATAACCCAGCACGCTAACTCTTAACGGTCCTGTGTTTACCTTTGCTCCAGGACAACACAGCATGCTAACCCTTAACGGTCCTGTGTTTACCTGTACTCCAGGATAACCCAGCATGCTAACTCGTTAACGGTCCTGTGTTTAACTGTGCTCCAGGATGATGCGTCCAGACGACGCCAACGTAGTGGGCAACGTCCACGGCGGCACCATCCTGAAGATGATTGAGGAGGCGGGCTGCATCATCGGCACGCGCCACTGCAACACGCAACCTGGGGTACGACGCGGAGCTCGTGTAGCGGCAGGCTCTCTGAACTGTTCATAATGGACGGTGTAATCCTACTTCTACTACTGCTCACCGTCTGTTTGGCCCCCAATAGACTGCCGTTAACCGGAGTCACCTTTAGCCTAGTTCTGATTAGCATCTTCATCAATAGACTGCCGTTAACCGGTGTCACCTTTAGCCTAGTTCTGATTAGCAGCATCGACGTCCTTGGCAGAGGCAGCATACCTTCCTGCTGTATCACCTTCCATCTTAGTTCTGATTAGTATCATCATCAATAAACTGCCCTAAACCGGTCTCACCTTTAGCCTAGTTCTGATTAGCATCTTCATCAATAGACTGCCGTTAACCGGTGTCACCTTTAGCCTAGTTCTGATTGGCAGCATCGACGTCCTTGGCAGAGGCAGCATACCTTCCTGCTGTATCACGTTCCATCTTAGTTCTGATTAGTATCATCGTCAATAAACTGTCCTAAACCGGTGTCACCTTTAGCCTAGTTCTGATTAGTATCATCGTCATCATCAACATCCTCCTTGGATGCAGCAGCTCACTGGCTGTGTGACATTCTTTGAGCGTTCCATCGCTCTTCCTCGCTCTGTTTATCAGACTTCGGGCTGGCCAGGTGACTTGTAGTTTCAATATGTATATCTTGAAGATGACGCGGCCAGAACTGGTCTAAACAGTATCGTGATAAGAGAGAGGGGGGATTGAGGATGCTATGTAAACTATGTGTCATGTTACTTTAGGGATTGGGCCACTCGAGTGGTTCGGTAATGTGTTGTGAACATAACACTTCCTGTTCTGTGATCGTCACTTCTTTCCCATCTGCACTGTTATTTCCTCAAGCATCTTTTCGCTTCGGGGCTAAGCAGGGTTAATGAAAGGGGAAACTGTAACTGTATTATACTTATACTCATTATACTACTTCATTCTTGAAACTGAAATCAAGTTAGGATGTATATATTTGTGTCTGTTTTCCTTTTCCCTGAAGAATGTGGAACTTTGTTTGTTCATGATGACGTGGTTTAGTCTCATAAACATTAAGACAACAGGGGCTCTCTGAGTCATCTGAAGGTCTGGGAGGTGTCCACTCAAAAGGCAGGGATTCTGGAAAACATATAAGGGTTGCTATTTAGTTTGTGCTCAGTTTTTGACCAATGGAAAGAAGACAAGTATTTTATAACGTCAAGATGCCTCGTATTATCTAAACAAAAAATAGACAAAAAAAAAAAAAAACGTATAGTGATAAATCGTGAATTTTCTTTGTCAGTCTGATATTTAGACTATCTAGTCTGGCTTTACTGTGACTGTTGGCAGCTAAAATAATACGCTTAGCTCTTGAATAATACATGAATGAAGTTTTTAAACAGTACTTTCCTTCTGTGGAATACATTTCCACTGCACTGCAAGCAGGGCCAAACGAGGCCAAGCAGGGCTAAGCAGGGCTAAGCAGGGCTTACTTGACATGATAGTAATCATAATCAAAAGGTCAATGTAGGTTAATCACCAACCATGTCCTGGTTGACCGATCCTCTTGAGCCAGTAGGATTTTCTTACTGAGGAAATATATTTCAAAAGCTAATACCGGTTGTGTTTGGTTAGACACCATGGTTGGCTTTGCTGTGATGTGCAGAGTTGCAATGTGGGTACTGGCCAGCAGAGGTCACGCTCGTTCTAGAGTTGTGGGTTCTCGAATGGCCTTCTGGAGTTTGACAGACAAAGAAGGGAAAGATAAAAAAGCTGTCTTCGTTTCGACCAAAAGTAAACTTTCTAGTTTGTAAACGCAACACAAAGAAAACACGTGAATCCTTATCACATTTCCTTTATTCTAAAATAATCAGCAATCTACTTATAACGTCGCAATTTGTGGGTTCGAAGACTCACATGAACAACTAGCTAGTCAGTTGCACTCGAATTGTTTATTGTTATATATATTGTTATATAGTTGGTTTATGTAGTTTAATGGGGCTTTAAGTGGTTGGTATTAACTGGATATCTGAATGGATGAAGATCTTTTGACAGGATCTCTCTCTCTCCCTCTTTCTCTGCCTTTACCTGTTTCTTTCTCTCCGTCTCTCTTTCCATCACTTTCGCTCCTCCCTCCTCTCTATATCTCTCTCTCTCTTTCTCTCTCTTTCTCTCTCTATATCTCTCTATATCTTACTGTGTCTTTTGTTCTCTCTCTCTTTCATTTCCTCTATTCCTCGCTCCCTATCTGTCTACCCCCCTCTATCTCTCTTTCCTCTCCCTCTCTCTCTCTCTTTCTCTCTCTATATCTTACTGTGTCTTTTGTTCTCTCTCTCTTTCATTTCCTCTATTCCTCGCTCCCTATCTGTCTACCCCTCTCTCTCTCTCTTTCTCTCTCTCCCCTTTCTTCTCTCTCTCTCTCTCTCTCTCTCTCTCTCTCTCTCTCTCTCTCTCTCTCTCTCCTCTCTCTCTCTCTCTCTCTCTCTCTCTCTCTCTCTCTCTCTGTCTCTCTAGGATCGCTGCGTTGCCGCCCTGGCCAGGGTAGAGAGGACGGACTTCCTGTTTCCCATGTTCATCGGAGAGGTGGCCCACGTGAGCGCAGAGATCACCTACACCTCAGAACACTCTGTGGAGGTTCAGGTCAACGTCATGTCAGAGAACATCCTCACTGGTAGATTATTACTATAATTACTATTATTATTATGTTGGAACATCCTCACTGGTAGATTATTATTATTATTATTTTTACTATTATTATCATCATATTGGAACATTATTATTATTATTATTATTAGTAGTAGTAGTAGTAGTAGTAGTATATTGGAACATCCTCACAGGTAGATTATTATTATATTGGAACATCCTAACTGGTAAATTATTTAGTGTGCTTGCCCTTCTAAGGGCCTGCACACTATCTGTTTTGGTCAGTCATTCATAGTTATTCCATTAAGACATCCCCAGAGGTACAACCACTGCACCTTATTCCTCACAACACATGGTGCCCCCCTCAAGGCTGGACATCAATTCAACAGTCATTATTATTCAAGAGGACTTCCTTCAAGCTGCGGCAGAAGCTTGTGAGACGGTCCGCTTTTTGCTGTTTGAAGCTTTTACGCTGTTCGACCACTAGAGGGCAGTCCAACATAAGGCCTCTCAAGATACAATGGTGACTTTTCAGTAAGCTTTCTACCAGCCCCAGCTGTTCTCATTATCTAGCCCGTTGTCAAGGGCAACTGCCGCAAACAACTTCAGCTGCTTAGCAGAGGCTATATTTGCGAAGGGTGTATACAGACATTCTTTTGCTTCAAAAACATATTTTTTGGTGTAAAGACAACATAATAGTACTGTATAAGTGTTATAATGTGATATAAGCACAGGTTTTGTCTTCCTCTTAGCAAGGCATTAAATATACATTCATATAGTGAGCTGTCTCTCTGTGGGTGCCCCGTGGTGGCTGTTAACTGTAGAACACTAAGCAGGACTAGAACGCTACAACCTTGTCTGCCCTCTGCTGGCTGAGTAGTATAACTCGCGACCCCTAGGATGCCAAGGCGCACTTACAAGACTTATCTGACTATCCCAGTCTGAATGAAGGGCTGTTCACAGAAAGTCTGAAAAAGTTACTCCACTTACAGTGAAAAAAAGGACTGTTAGATGAATCAAGCCAGTTAAGTTTACGCCACATGTAAGCAGTAAAAGACCCTGGACCATCGCTGTGTTGTCCCTGGGACTGCATTAGACTGAGATAGAGAATCCAAGAGACAGGTAGTAGGGAGAGACGGAGTGATAGATAGAAAAATAAATGGAATGAGAGAGAGAGAGAGAGAGAGAGAGAGAGAGAGAGAGAGAGAGAGAGAGAGAGAGAGAGAGAGAGAGAGAGAGAGAGAGAGAGAAGAAACAAAAGAGTTATCTCTAGGTGGCCGTTGCTACAGCAACAGGCTTAACTGGTTGCTTGGTTGCCGGGTTGGCTTGGAAGAAGCAGCAGGTTGAGGGATGCGATGACAGCACACACACACACACACACACTGTACATACACTCCCCCACTGAGTGTACACATACACAGATATGTATATATACACTGTGTGTGTGTGTGTGCGTGTGTGTGGCAGTGTTAACGCTCTCTTCCTCTCTACGGCTGGGGCCCAGGGGAGCAGACATTATTTGCTTCTGCCATGTCGACTTAACGTCAAACCGGTAACACACAAACAGTAACAAAGACACAACACACACACACACAAAAACACACAAACAAAAAAACAAAACACACAAA